>CM051470.1:0-235013 GCA_028015225.1 Carex myosuroides | reverse complement strand
TGCTGCACTTGATTAAAGGCTGTAATCTTTGATTTGAACGGTCCCGATCAATCAACGGACTAACTATTTTTGTGCGTCTTCACAATCTCACAAGGCAAGAGTTTATGTTTCATGAAACATAAACTCTTGCCTTGTGAGATTGTGAAGACGCACAAAAATAGTTAGTCCGTTGATTGATCGGGACCGTTCAAATCAAAGAGCATTGCATTTATTGTCTTCCGTGAAAGTTTGATCAAAAATTATTTTTATTTACCCATCTATCTAGTTCATTGAAGATTGAAGTATCGGATGGCCACAAACACTTCGTGCTGGATCAAACCTCATACATAATAAATTTTCCAAACTTTTATGTTGGTTACATTCAATGTTCTCCCTTGATCATTTTAAAATAGATATGGAATGATTTCGTTGCAGATCGACCGTTGATTTTCCGCTGGAAAATGAACGGTCCAAAAATATTTTTACAATTTGAAGGGACATACAATGATGAAAGTTTATAAAAATAATATGTATAAGTATTATTTGGCCATATAAGATGTAAAAAAAATAAAAATATATTTTTTGAATTATTTTCGTATGTACTGTTGTACATGTATTAGGTGATTAGTAAATATCAAGCTTTGTTGACCGTCCGATAAACGAAGAACGGTCCTGATGTCTTCATTTAGGAGGTGGTGGGTAGATTTTCCGCCCTCTCTGAGGTAACATAATATTTCTGTTTAGATCTGGTTCTAGATGATGCACAAGATCCTTTAATATTTGTGCATCATAATGATTAGACGGTCGGATATAACCACAGATATTACGTCACCTTTGAGTTTATGAAAGCCCTTCTATCCCTCCTCTCTGTGGATAAAGTATTTCGAATTTCCCTCCTTTAGCTCCCTGATGGGACTCCCAAAAATTCAAAACAAATTTTACGAAAATTTTCGCCTAGGTTGGCTTTTCCCCGCCTCACTTTCCCTCACCTTTTTTACACGGATTTTTAATTAAATATCAGTGTACGATACCTTTCTACACGGACTTTTAATTAAACGTCCGTGTAGCTCGCTTTGCATTTCTACACAGATGTTCAGTTAAAGAGAAGGGAGTAGGTCCGATGCCCACCGGACCTACTTTCATGTTCAACGATGATGACCGTCCGATCTAGTTTAAGATATGCGCGCACGGAAACTGAAACAGATACGAACGAATTTTAAACTATTCCGCACGACTTTTAAAGCACATAGACGGTGATTAAGCCCATCGTAAGCAGAGTAGGTCCGATGCTCATCGGACCTACTCTCAAGTTTTAATTTGTAACTGGAAATTAAATAATATAGAGTTCAAGAGCACAAAAAATAAAAATACTTCATATATTAATTTCAACATAGGGATAGTTACTGGATACATCATCACTTTATACCAAAACAAAAACATAAAATATATAACAAACATAAGTATCTATCCCTAATTAAAAAGTTATTTTCTAAACAAAATAAATATTATACATCTCTCTTTTTTTTCCTTTTTCTATTTTTTTTCGCTAATTTCACATTACATTCGGCCCATATTCCTTCTTATTTAAAAGTGAATTTACTTCTTATTTTTTGTATTATTTGAAGTGATAATGAATTATTATATGTATTATTTTGAACTAATATTTGATATTTGACCTAGAAATGTTTGAAATATAAATATTTTTTATTAATATTTGATATTTGAACTAATATTTAAAACCAAATACTAATACTTGTCTGTCCTCAAATGGACTTTTCCAAGTTTGATAAATTTTTAAGACAAGCTTTGTTTAACTTATTTACATGCATCATAAATTCAAATTTGGAAAGTGTAAATGTTCAAAAATGTGAATAGCACAAAAAAGGTTAAATAAAATAGAGTTCAAGAGAATAAAAAATAAAAATACTTCATATATTAATAACATAGGAATAGTTACTGGATACATCACTTAATACCAAAACAAAAACATAAAATATATAACAATATAAGTCTCTATCCCTAATTAAAAAACTATTCTTTCTCACTAATTGCCTCCCCTTTTTCTCTTTTCAGGGAAGTATCTTGCTCGCTTGCCTCCTTTCTTGTTTACATTTTCCCATACTCTCTTGCTTCTTCTCAACCTTAACCAAACTTTGGGATCATCAAACTGACCGTGTGGACCGTAAGGATCATCAGGACCGGAATCCGAATCACCTTCATAAGACTCAGGATCCGATTCGGATTCTGAATGAGAAGAGACTTCAATCACAGGTGGCGGGGGTACATCCTCCCAATGAATTATGTTAGTCTTGAGACCATTCTTCCCGCAGAAATTAGGACATTTATCACCTCGTCCACATGGTCGGATTATACACGGATTTTTTGGAGGATTGTGATTTCCCGCAGGATTAGGATTTTCCATATCTGAATAGCACAAAATTATTTTCCAAGTAATTCTTAATTTCTTTTGATCAGAATGACTTGATCAAAACGGCGCCGGGGCCCGGGAGGAGATTGCCTTTTATACCAAATTTTTCCATTTTCCTACACGGATTTTACCTTTAACAATCCGTGTAGCTCCCCTTCCCCATTAAACCCTAAACTCTTTACCACCCACGGACGTTTACTCTAACATCCGTGTTTGATTACCTTTTTACACGGACCTTTATTAAAAATCCGTGTAGCTCTCCTCATTATTGTGTGGATTTTAGTTAATAGAAGGCCGTGTGTGAAGGCCGTGTGTGAAGTAATTGACAACATTGCGTGGTTTAACTTGTTATTTTTTATATTATTTAAAAGTGATAATAAATAAGTATACGTATTATTTGGACTCGAAATGTTTGAAAAGCCAATATTTTTTTACTGAAATTTAATATTTCAACTAATTTTCAAATCCTAATAGAAATGTATTAACTGCAAATATTATTTTACTAATATTTTAACTGCAAATATTGTTTTGAAATAGAAATATTTTAACTAGAATATTATTTAAAAGTTGTTTCCAAACAAGATAATTAAAAAGTTATTTTCTAAACAAAATAAATATTATACATCTGCCTTTTTTTTTCTTTTTCTCTTTTTTTTCACTGATTTCACATTACATTCGGCCCATATTCCTTCATTGTGGTCGGATCGCAAATAGTTTGCTTCGTCTTGTTCTTCAATTGAGGCTACCTCAGTTTGCACGTCGGTACAAAATGGAGGTATTTCGTCAAACTGGTCATACTCTTCTTCGTCGACGATGTTTTGTACCCCAACAATTCTTCTTTTCCCAGATAGGACGATGCTCCACCTATTATCACTCGGGTCAGTGACATAAAAGACTTGGGTTGCTTGCTTGGCGAGTATAAACGGATCATCAACATACCCAACTTTATTAAAATCAACGAGTGTGAACCCGTCGTTATCAACTTTAACACCCCGGTCTTCGACCCATTGACACCGAAACAAGGGAATGCTAAGGTCAGGACTGTAAATGAGCTCCCAAATTTCCTCAATAACGCCATAATACGACTTTGATGCTATTACGGGCCGGGAATCTCCGGATCTACTGAATTCTTGAGACGTCGCCACCAACGTCACCCCACTATTTTGCATCGTGCTCTTATCACTTTGGGATTTAGTGTAAAATGTATATCCGTTAATTTCGTATCCTTGGAATGTTCTAACAACAATTCGGGGTCCTTCGCCCAGCAGTCGAACAATTTCATTTACGGGCCGCCTATCGGGGTGTGACTGCACCCTTTCTCTCAGCCATCCTACAAATGAACGATTATGCTCGTTGGTAAGCCACTTTTGACTTCTCGTGTAGTACTCTTGTTGAAGGATTGTCATGTGCTCATCTATATAGGGAGCAACATCTGTCATGTGCTGTAGTACCAAAAAATGTGCCTTCTGTAGTTCATCTCTATCAGCAACTACGGCTTTCAACCCAATTGTCCCGACTTCTTGGAGCCTTCCCTCATATCGAGACTTTGGAACGCCAATAGGACAGACACCAGTCATGTAGTTGGTGCAAAAATCAATCACCTCTTCTGTGGAATATCCTTCTACAATGCTACCTTCGGGTCGATGTCGGTTCCTTACGTATTTTTTCAAAATTCCCATGTATCTCTCGAATGGATACATATACCGCAGGAACACAGGACCACAGATCTTGATTTCTCTCACTAGATGAACAACAAGGTGAACCATAACATCGAAAAAAGATGGCGGAAAATACATCTCAAGTTGGCAAAGAGTAGCGACGACTTCCACCTCCAAAGAGTCCAGTATTAGAGGGTCTATCACTTTGGAATTTATTGTATTGAAGAAAAAACAAAGCTTCGTAATGGTTTGACGAACGGGCTTTGGTAAAACCCCCCTAATTGCAACAGGAATCATATGTGTCAATAAAACATGACAGTCGTGAGATTTCAGACCGACCAGTTTCAGGTCCTTCATCGACACCAGCTTCTTAATATTCGAAGAATACCCTGATGGGACCTTAATACTACGGAGGCATTCACAAAAGCTTGTTTTATCTTTCTTCGACATTGTGCACATTGCGGGGGGTAGGTATGTGCGCTTCCCTTTCTCCTGCGGTGCAAGCTCGGGTCGTATTCCCATTTCTACCATGTCTTTTCGAACTTTGATACCATCTTTAGTCTTCCCCGGAATGTTCAATAATAAACCAGTCAAACTGTCGCAGATGTTTTTTTCAACATGCATGACATCTATGCAATGTCTCACTTCTAAATATTCCCAGTAAGGTAGGGCCCAAAATATGGACTTCTTTTTCCAAATATTCTTCGGCGGTTTTGTGGCACACTTTCCAAACACAACATCAAGGTTTTTAACACGCTCGAAGACACCCTTCCCATCTAATGGACGACGGGCCACTCCAAGCTCAACTTTCCCGTTGAATGCCTTCTTCTTCTTACGATATGGGTGATTAATTGGAAGAAACCTACGGTGCCCCATAAATACATTCTTTTGACAGTTCTTCAACCTCAGCACCTGCGTATCATCTTCACAAATAGGGCACGCTTTTGCTCCTTTACAAGTGTAACCCGACAAATTCCCGTACGCGGGGAAATCATTTACGGTGCAAAACACCATGGCCCGCAAGTTAAAGGTCTCTTTCATGTACGCATCCCACACCGAGACGCCATCACGCCATAATTTTTGGAGGTCCTCAATTAATGGTGCGAGATATACATCTATGTCATTTCCGGGTTGTCTGGGTCTTTGGATTAGTAATGACATCATTATATACCTGCGTTTCATGCACAACCAAGGAGGAAGATTGTAGATGGCTAACAGAACTGGCCAAGTACTGTGCCGACGGCTCATGCTTCCAAACGGACTCATTCCATCTGTGCTCACCACAATCTTGAGGTTTCTTACCTCGGAACTAAAATCTTTGAAATGTCTATCAAAATTTCTCCACTGAGGAGAATCAGCCGGGTGTCTTAGTTTACCGTCCTTTTTGCGCTCTTCTTCATGCCAACGCAATAACTTCGCATCTTTGGGATTTGCAAATAACCGTTTGAATCTCGGTATTATCGGCAAATACCACAACACCTTAGCCGGAGGCCGGCCCTTTTTGCCGTCGTCACAATCAGTAGTGCCCTGGTCCTTACGTTTATACCGAGAAACACCGCACTTAGGACAAACATGCATGGCCTCGTACTCATTACGGTACAATACACAGTCATTCGGACATGCATGTATTCTTTCAATCTTCAAACCCACTGGACATATCAATTTTTTCGCCTGATATATTGTACGGGGTAACTCATTGTTATCTGGGAGCATTTCTCCTAAAAGCTTTAATAAGGACGTGAAACTCTTATCGCTCCAACCATTTTCTGCTTTCAAGTTAAATAATTTCAACACAGCTGACAGTTTCGTAAATTTGGTACACCCGGGATACAACGGCTTTTTGGATTCATTAGACAAATATTGAAATTTATCATAATTTTTATCAGTAATTTCATCTTCCACATCATGTAACATGTCCTCCAGATTATCAATATACTCGTGTACTACATTTTCATCGATTTCCGTCTGTAGCTCATCATCGTCGTTGCGATCAAGTTCAACATTATCAAAATTTTCGACATTCAAATCATCATCGCTGAAATCAAGTTCAAAATTATCCAAAATTTCTACATTCTCATCGCTCTCTTCACAACGGTTAGAATTCTTATTGGTACAACTACTTTCCCCAAATTCCTCACCATGCATGAACCAACATGTATATCTTTTCTTAAATCCACGACAAATCAGATGAGCTCTAATTTCTTCGGAGTCCCCAAATCTTAAAAAAAATTTACAATCTCTACAAGGACACAAAATGTCGGCTTCCTTCATCTTCACTCTATACCTCTCAGCGAATTTTATGAACTCATCAACGCGACCCAAATATTCTTCACTATCACGTCGCAATTCATACATCCAACTTCGATCCATCTGCAAATTAAATTAAAAAAATGATTTCAATTAATAATGGTCAACATGTAAATTGGTACCAAATTCTAGGCTTACAAAGGGCCGGTTTACAATCCTAACCCACTCTTTGAATATTAGGTCCCATATGTGAACACATATTAGCGAGATTTAATTAGTATTTGAGAAAAATTCGGCAGCATTTCCCCTTAACTCCCCAAGTATGCGTAAAAACCACATACTCGTAGGAGCATTAAGGGAAAATACCGTCGAACTTTCCTCAATTACTAATTAAATCCCGCTAATATGTGTTCACATCCTAAATGAGACCCAATATTCAAAGAGCAGTCCCAAAACGGGGACTATCCAAAATTAATCCCTATTGGATTAATTTTGGACGGGCAAGGACCTAAAAGCATCAGTAGGGGTCGGTTATTGGACAACAATACACTACTTACACATGATCGATCTAAATAAGTACAAATAAGTAACATAAAATTAGAGGAAGAAAAGGAAAATATATATATATATATATACACTAACCTTAGAAAGATAGAGAGGAGAAAATACAAACTTCAAAGATCTTAGTAAAATACCAGCTGCTGGCCTTTGCAGAAATCAGATCAGCGCATTCAATACAGAGAGAGAGACAGTATTAATTACTTGATAAAAAAAAAACGGCACTGGAAGGAGAAGGCCTTTTATACCAAAACCCTACAAAGACTTTTCTACACGGATCTTACGTTAAGAAATCCGTGTAGCTCTCTCACAAATCATACACGGCTATTTGTATTTAAGAACCGTGTTTATAATGCTAGCCTCTTCTATGAAAATTTATAAAAATCCGGGTTATGTAAGATAGGAGAATGCGTTTCTACACGGATTTTCAAGAAACAACCGTATACATTTACTTTTTACACGGATCTTTCGTTAAGAAATCCGTGTAGCTCTCTAACAAATCATACACGGCTATTTGTACTTAAGAACCGTGTATAATGGTAGCTAATTTCGTTTAGGTTATCTTTTAATTTTGCAAATTCGGGCAGCAAATCCCATTGTTTAGGGATGCTAAAAATTATTATGGAAATTTATAATTCATTGATGAATAGAATTAAAGTTTTCGTGTCCTATATATTTTTTGGGTTTTTTTTTATTTATGGGCTAGTCTTTTTCTACACGGATTTAAAAAAAAAAAATTCCTTGTAGCTATTTCGTACACAGATATTCAACTAATATCCGTGACAATTACTATTTGGACACGGTTTTAAGTTTAATATCCGTGTATGTTATCCTATATATTTTTCAATTAACAATTTTTTTCTGGGCTAGCCCTCCCGTTTTGCTAGCCAGTTTGCTACAAAATTCAATATTGAGTTTACCCCCAGTTTTTCAGATAATTTGACATCCAGTTTTCCAATTACAGCACAAAAATTATACTTAGCTTTACAAAATTCATATTTAGCATTACAAATCCATGTTCAGCAATTACAAAATTCATAAATTCATCTCCTTATTTACAATTACAGCACAAAAAATTACTAAATTCTCTATATTTTATTTAATTACAAGAACATGCTTTATATTTGAAACACAAAATCGGTGGATGGCATACAAACCGGTCAATTAATAAGGGTAAACTAAAAATTCATGTACACTGAATTATACAAATCCATATTGAGTATTACAAAATTTAAATTGAAACATTATACAAATCCATATTGAGCATATATTACACAAATCCATACTGGGTAGACATATCCTTCTTCCTGAGACTCGATCCCATAGTGATTTCATATATAAACTTAAGGTTTACATTTGGTGCCAGTAGCCAGGGTTTACAGAGGGTAATATGAAGATATACATGTTTTAATAAAGAAAGAGTCAAGTAAAAAGTTGGATGAAGGACCTTGGAAAAAAAGGGAAGAGGTGGATGAAGGACCTTCTGAGCCGGATGAAGAGCCGAATGAAGAGTCGGACACAATCTTGTTAGTCTGACAAGATTGTGCCCGACTCCTCATTCGGCTCTTCATCCGGCTCAGAAGGTCCTTCATCCACCTCTTCCCTTTTTTTCCAAGGTCCTTCATCCAACTTTTTACTTGACTCTTTCTTTATTAAAACATGTATATCTTCATATTACCCTCTGTAAACCCTGGCTACTGGCACCAAAAGCGAAGAGCCATCGTTGCTCACCTGAATGTGACATGGTTCTACAAAAAACAACATTATTAGAAACAAGCACAATTATACATGCATTAGTAAAATAATCACTAAAATAACTATTATACATCCATCACTGTATTATACATGCATTAGTTGATTATACATGCATTACTCTATTATTAGAAACAAGCACAATTATACATGCATCACTCTATTGTACATGCATTACTAAACAAGCACAATTATCAAGCTAATCATCACTAAACTAACAATTATACATGCATTACTCTATTATACATGCATTAGTTGATTATACATGCATTACTCTATTATTAGAAAAAAGCACAATTATACATGCATCACTCTATTTAATATACTAATTATTTACATTATCTCAACAAATCAAGCATGCATGCATTAATTACTAATTGACCTAAATAAGCAATAACAAGTAACAGAAAATTAGAGTAAGAAAAGATAAATATATACACGACTAACCTTAGCAAGATAGAGAGGAGAAATACAAATTAACTTCAAAGATCTCAGATCCGGCCTCCTTGTGCGCAGAAATCAGACCAATTCGTATACAGAGAGAGAGATTATTAATTGATCAAAACGGCGCTGGAAGGAGAAGGCCTTTTATACCAAAACCCTACACTTTTTTCTACACGGATTTATACTTAACAAAACCGTGTACAATATGCAGTGTATACAATTGGCAAAACCGTGTATCGATAATCAAAACCCTAGAATAACTTTCTCCACGGATAATTATGTAAACAGCCGTGTAGCTCTGTCAAAGATTTCTACACTGCTGTTTAAACAAACATCCGTGTGAATTTCGCATATTTCTACAATTACCGTTTGTACACGGTTTTTAGGTAAATATCCGTGTATGATTGCCCTATATATTTTTTTATTTTTATTTTTTTTCTGGGCTAGCCTCCAGTTTTGCTAGCTAGATTTGTTCAGTATTGAGATTGTCCATCTGCGTCTTTGGAGTAACAAGCTATCCGGATCGATCCCTCTAGAAATTGGTAAACTGACAAATTTGACAAGCTTAGAACTATCAAAAAACTTTCTGAGTGGACTAATCCCTCTAGAAATTGGTAAACTTGGAGATTTGACAGATTTAAAACTGTCAGGAAACTATCTGAGTGGACCAATACCTACTAATTTAGCAAACCTAACCAATCTTGTCACTCTGTATCTTTGGGATAATAATCTCTCCGGACCAATCCCTCCTGAAATAGGTAAACTTACACATTTGACATATTTAGTATTATCAGAAAACCTTTTGAGTGGAGAAATACCTACTAATTTTGGAAACCTCACCAATGTTGCCACTTTGCTTCTTCGGGGTAATAATCTCTTCGGACCAATCCCTCCTAAAATAGGTGAACTTACACATTTGGCATATTTAGACCTAGATGAAAACTTGCTGAGTGGTGAAATACCTACTTCTTTAGGAAACTTAACCAGTCTTGTCTATTTGCTTCTTTCGGATAATAATCTCTCCAGATCAATACCTCCTGAAATTGGCAGACTTACATATTTGATAGAAATACAACTACATAATAACATTTTAAGTGGAAAAATTCCTAGTGCCCTAGGAAACCTGAGTAATATGAACGTCGTTCATCTCTCATCAAATTCTCTCTCGGGGGTAATACCGGCAGAGCTCGGTAGTTTAAAAAGATTGATTGATCTAAGTTTAAATCACAACAATTTTATTGGGAAGGTACCAAAAGAGTTGGGAATGTTACATGCTTTAACATATCTCGATATATCATCCAATAGCCTCACAAGTGTGCCAGAAGAACTAGGCAATTGTGTTAATCTTGAATTATTAAACCTCAGCAGTAATAGGTTGACAGGAAAAATTCCAGCTCATTTTGGAAACTTAGTACACTTACTGTACCACCTGGATTTAAGCTCAAATTTTTTAACCGGGGAAATACCAAAAACACTAGCACACTTAATCATGTTACAAAATATTAATCTATCTCCCAACAATCTAACCGGACAGATTCCACCTTCATTGGGCGACTTGTTAAGCTTGTTAACCATGGATTTGTCATACAATCAACTGGAGGGTCCAGTGCCTGATAAAAAGTTTTTTCAGAAAGCCCCGGAACAATGGTTTATACACAACACAAATCTTTGTGGCACAATTCAAGGTTTGCTCTCGTGTGATGGGCTTGTTAAAGATAAGAATGGAACTACTAGAGTACGAATGATTATGTTGATTGCATCTCTAACTTGCGGAGGTGCATTCCTAACCTTGTTCTTACTGTGGCAACCTTACCTCCTATACTTAAAACGGAGAAATGCAATATCAGGGAACATTGGCAATCCGAGTAGGGGAGATATTTTCTCCGTGTGGAATTTTGATGGGAGAGATGCATATAAGGAGATTATAAGGGCCACAGAGAACTTTGATGAAAAATACTGCATTGGAAGTGGAGGCCATGCAAGAGTTTACAAAGCAATTTTAGCACCAGACAACCTCGTAGTAGCTGTAAAGAAAATCCAGTTAGCAGGCGGTGAAACCTCACTAGATGTTGAAGCATTCCACAGAGAAATTAGCACTATAACCCAAATTCGACACCGCAACATTGCTAAATTATTTGGTTACTGTTTCTCACCCGAAATTAAATTTCTTGTATACAAGTATTATGGAAAGAGAGATTTGCATAGTATTCTCAATAGTGAGGAAGCAATACAACTGGGTTGGGCAAAGAGAAAGGTTATATCGAGAGATGTTGCATGTGCTCTCTCACATTTGCATCATGATTGCTATCCACCAATTGTACATCGGGATGTCACTTCCAGAAACATCTTGCTCGATTCTGAGTTTACAGCAAGTATCTTAGATTTTGGTACTGCTAAATTTCTCAAGCCAGAGTCTTCTAACTGGAGCATGCTTGCTGGAACCTGCGGTTACATAGCACCAGGTTCTGTATACTTAAGCACCCTATTGTCATACATTAATTTCCATCACTATACTTGTATAAAAACAATATAATGGCAATAATTGCAATCTGAATTTTTTTTCTTTTGCAGAACTAGCTTATACCATGAGGTTGACTGAAAAATGTGACGTATATAGTTTCGGAGTAATGATGTTGGAACTGCTTATGGGAAAGCACCCTGGTGATATGATCAATCTGTCGGCTTCTAATGAAGATGAAATCATACTCCAAGATATCCTTGACCAACGCATTGAACCACCAACTGGAGAAGTCATCAATGAAATTCTCAAAATGATTCAGATTGCTTATGAGTGCTTGAATAATAACCCTTCACTCCGTCCAACAATGCAAGAGGTGGTGAATAGTATCTAGAAGTGAATAGCGGCCAACTGATTCATATTTCAAGTAGTACCATTTATGTCGTTTAAATAGTAGTTTGTCGTTGACAGTTAGAATTCAGTTTTAGAGAATGATGCTTTATTTCATATTTTATATTTGAAAGTTTTTATATCTTCTTAATATTCACTTATTCTTATGTACGTACGGTGAGAAATGTTCATCGTGCTTGTAATATTATTGTAATATCTTCTTTGTTCTGTGAGATTACCTTGAAATATTCGTCGTGCAGTAATGATATTTAATTGCAACCTATAGGATACTAATAATTTCTTTTTCACAGATCATCAAATATGATGAATATACTAATAAAACAGCCAGTCAATAGATTTAATTATCTGCTCAGAAAAAAATACAAACTTATCGACTAAGACTGTGGTAATTAGTATGTAGAAAATTATATTTGATAGTTATTAATCATTCAATTGACCATATTTATTTGTAATGTCGTGAGTTGATTTTTTCAAACATTTCGTATTGTATAATTTAAAAAAGTAATAAATATATTTTTAATTTACAAGATCGACAACTATATACATTTTTCCAATATTTTGTGGTATTATGCATGCATTTTTATTGAATATTATTGTTTACTATTTTTCAATATATAGAATTTTATAATTTATCCGTTCATTAATTGCCTGACAGCGCTTAACAGATATAGATAAGTTAGTAATAAAATTAAGTATTAATGGATATGTATATAACAACATTTTTCCTTATTGATACATTGTTAGACATGTTTTGTCTAAATTACATATATGTGTTTGTTAATATTTCATTTTCTCATCTGGTGGGCTGCATTTATTACACCAACTACTGCAGTTATCAAAGACATAAGTCTAGCTAGTATTTTTAATATACAAATACAAGACCCTAATCATTTAAAATGTTGCAGTCAATTTGAAACCAATTAGTTCAGTAATTCGATCGGGTTTCTAATTGGCGGCCATGCACACTTGTTGGCCTGATGCATATATAAAATAAAAACCTAGTTCCATTTTGCCAGCCCTACGGATTGATAGTGCAATTATACTTGCAATAAAAGATACAAATATTTTTTATTATTCGTTCAATAAGTACGATATAGATATATACAAATATACATGCAGCTAGCTTGTAATGAGATTTGTCAGCTTAGAAATTAAGAAAATACTAATTTATCAGCAAAGAGTATATATAGATAAGAGCTATTTGTATTTATTATTTTTGCGATAATAATAATTTCAACAAATCATATGGTAACCGAGCTGATTTTCGCAACATTTTCCACTAATTAATACCCAAGAGTGGCGAGTCCAATATTCGTTAGAGATCCTAGCGTCAAATGTTTAGTAGTTTAAATCATCTTTAGTTGTAATTGGCAACCAAGATGATTTTTCTAACATTTTGAATAGTCAGAAGTGTTGCTCTCCGGAGTCCAATTAATGACACGCCGATGAAGTCTTCCATCAAAATAAAGGCCTCTTATTTCCCAACAAACCCAAACTTATCCTCCTGGCCCTGAATGTTACGTTAATGATGATTGAATGTACATGGAGCATGGTTAATTCATAGACGACAGGAATGTAACACCAGTGTTATAAATAACAGTATGCACTCGTCGAACGAACGGGGTATTGTTAAGCGATTAATCGGTATGTGATCGATTAATAAAAATTTTGCGAATAATTTTGAGTTTTCATTAAAGTTATGTGCATATATTTATAATAATTAAAAATAATTAGTTTAACACATCAAACTTATATTCTTAAGAAAAAAGAAAAGCAAGAGGTGGTGAATAATATCTAGATGTGAATAGCCACCCAACTGCTGCAAAAATTCTGGTAGAAGCTTTTTTGTTTGAATTGAAAGATTAGTTTGTTGTTGTTAGTTAGAATTCAGTTTGATAGCATGATGCTTTATTTTCATATTTTGTATTTGAAAGTTTTTAAGCTTTATTAATGTTCACTTATTCTGTGTATGTGTGGTGAGAATTATTCATGGTGCATATAATATTATTGCAATATAATTCTACATATGTTATGTGAGATTACCGTTATTATTCACAATCTCTCTTCTAAAAATAGCTTTTCTAGTATAATACATTTAGTGCCATGCATCTCCTTAATGAATGGTCACCTGGTATAAATAAAATTGGCAAATGCCGCATCGCTTTTGTGTGCTAGTAGTGATGCCGCATTTCTTCATCAATGTTATGAAATAGTGTACCAGATGGCTACCAAACGCTATTTTGATTTCTAATGAAATTGGCGGATTTTCCCCAGTTTTATCACTAAAAAAAACCAAATAGCTACCAATTTACTTATAATTTATAAAGAAATGGATTATTTTAGATTTGTAATATATTTACTTGAGTATATTGAATTTTACTTGAAGTCATCAGTAGTATTATTTTTTTTTTATCCATGTATGAAAACATGTGCTAGTTTTCTTGTGCTCCAATACTATATATATTTTGACACTCAGGGGTGAAGCTAGACTTTTGATTTTACCCATGATATTTTACTCTAAATTATATAGAAAATTATATATAAATACACAAAATTTAAATAATAATAGGGATCAATTGACCCACATTGCTTATATTGAGGTGTGCCATTGCTGACAACTGTAACGGAAGTTCTTGCTAACTCCGATGAGAATATGTACACTTTCTAACTAGAGGAATAGAATACTTGTTCCGCCTTTTTTTCTATTTTTCATTATCAGTATTTTCTTTCTTTGAATTGGCCAGCTATTCTACATTTGAGGACCGTTTAAAAAATGCATCAATATAGAAATATATAGATCCTATTTTTCGATTCATACTTTTGAAAATAATAAAGGTGTTAAAAATAGTATGTATATTGACCGTTTAAAATAGTATGTATATAATCATTTTTTGGACCCATTTGATCATTATCCATATTGAAAAAAATAAAGGTGTTCAATTTCAGGGAAAAAGCACGATATAGACGGCGCCGTTGGATCAATATTCAAAAGGTTAGAACAGTCCCAAATTCCTAGTGAAAAAATCCGACTTAAATAGCCAACACGGTACACATCAGAATAGAATCACACTTTCAAATAATTAAGCGTACAGCTTTTGTGGGTTCTTTAATAAAAATCACCAATAGGGTTAATTAGTTGGTTCTCCAGTATCTTTCATATATTACACTTAAAAACATTGTTGGGACATTCTTCTAGTAACAATTTGTAAACTGAATATTGTTGGTTTCAGTAGTCGTGCACTGCGCAATTTACATGCCCTTAACAATATTGTTGGCTCATCGGTGATGACATAATTAATTATATATTTTGACTTAAGAGCTTATTAAACTATGTTTCATTAAAAAAAAATGGTATTAATCAAAGACTTCTATTACATCAGCATCTTCATAGGCTTGCAAATTGAATTGCAAAATCTTAATTGACACTTTCTAAATCTTTGTTAGCACTTTCAATTTCACTTTCATGAATGCAGTGCAATTGCAAATTTTGAAAGATTTCACTAAATGAAAGCTTTTGTCTCCACGTTCACTCTCTCGCAACCAATTAAATTCGTTGTCGTGGTATTAAAAGCAACTGCTAATTAATTGCAAGGATGTAGGAGTTGTGAAATTAAATTTAAAATTAATTTATCTTTAATCTTTGACAGCTGTTTGGAATTGCTAGTCAATTTCATGGATGGAGTCGTTATGCGTACAAGTGCCCTTGATAAATTTAAAATTTGTAATTGTATCCATTAAAATTTGTAACTTTTGTATGCATCAATATTTTTCAGCCTCCTCTTATTATAAAATTAAATTATACTATATTAGATATTTCGCCCTCCAATCTAAATTTCTAGTTAACCCATACTTTTTTTCAACACATAAATTAATTTTATGACATTAGACGTACACGCATGCAATTAATTGTATACGTGGAAGTATGTTTATTAAGACAAAAACAAAATTATCAAAAACTTAAAAATATGGATATTATTGTTATTTATTCAGGATAGTAAAACAAAAAACCAGGATATTTCCCGCCACAATTTGGGCCTACACTTGTACACTGCGTATGAGACTGGGTTCCATTTTTTCAAATTTCAATAGAGATGCTATTACGGAAGAGCCCAATAAAGCCTATTCCATGTCCAAATGTTTTTTTTTTATATTCAAAGCCCGTGGCATCCATGTTCCAATGTTACTGAACTAATAAACCCAGTTACATCGGAATACTGCATAACAGATTGGGTTTCATTATTTCGGAAAGTGCTGTATTATTATACCCATATAATCCGGTCCAATAAATCCGATTTCTATTACCGTCCCATCGGCCCATTTCTCTTAGTGTGATGTCCTTATGTGCTGGTAGTACATCCTGAAATCGGGAATCTCCTTACTGGAAAGAGAGAACTAGAGATTAGGATCTTCTAATTATCATAATTTAAAGGCTGTAATCTAAATGTACCAGTTTATAACTTGGGCTGGAATTTTCTATGGAAGATATTTGATACTTGTGCTTTTCAAATTTTGGAGGAATTTTCTAATAATACTTGTGCTTTTCCAGATTATAGATTTACGCTGTTGTATTAATTAGCTGTACTAGTTATGCTTGTACTCTTATGCTGTTAGTTATCCTATTTGTTAAGTATATGCAGTAATAGTTTTTTTATTTATAATCTGTCTCATACTAATTGAAGGGCTGCTTATCTGTCTTCATCAATCTAATAGAACAAGTTGGCTATTTCCTTCCATTATTGCAGAGTTCATAAATGCATGTTCTGAGTCTATTTCAACATAATTATGTACTGCTTTGGTTACAAGGCATCAATCAAGTTACTGGTAATGATTTGTTATCTGATAGGGGCTTTTGGAGAATAAAATAGTAGATCTAGGAATTACAGTCATTTGACTCATTGTAAATATGTTTTTTTATCAATGAAATTGTTAGTAGGCATTTAAAGCCACTAACCTTCAAAAAAAAAATAGAGGCTTTTGAAGGCTTATTTTACCATTTACTCTCAGATATTCTCTTGAAGGCTATTGAAGGCTTTTGTAAATATTCTCTTGGGTTTCCTGTTGTATAGGGATCCGTATCCTCCCAGATAGCTGACTCAAGAAAATTGAAATGAACATACCAGATTTACTCTCAGCCGGTGCCTATACGGGATAGAGCAGGGGGGCAGTATTATTTGTGCTTTGAGATTCGTGCCAAGCTATAAGAACAATTCTGGACTGTCCATTTCAATTGTATTCAGTCAAGTAACCTGAGGGGATGTGAATTAGTTATATAGAGGGACCAATAGAGCTGAAATGGATAAAGATTTTTTTTTCATTATCTAAACATGTAAGGGTACGGGTAAAGACTATTCACTACTAGAATATCCGTTTTTAGCAAGAGCAGAAAAGGGGCTTGTTCCATGAGCTTAACCTTGGAATAAACTCTAAAATTGTCATTTCCATGCGCTACCTTCGGAAATACTACTGTCGCAACAAGCCTCAATGGAAATACAGAGAAATACTCTATATTTCCATGGATACCCTTGTAAATAGTCTTTTCTGGCTTTTTCCATGAGCCTCCTCTTGCGAAAAGGGCGCATGGAATAGTTTCCCACTTGGCCCCTATTTGGATTATTTCCAAGAGCAACATATGTGGGGCCCACTTGAGCATTTCCAAGGCCAGTGAACATGGGGGCCCATCTGGTTTTTTTTTTAGGAAGGGGGGCCCATCTGGTTATTTTCAAAGGGTAGCGAACCTGGGACCCACTGAGTATTTCCAAGGCTAATTAACGTGGGGCCCATCTAGTTATCTCCAAGGACATCTAATGTGGGACCCACTAAGTATTTCCAAGACTAGTGAACGCGGGGCCCATCTGGTTAATTTCTAAAGGCAGCATAGGTGGGTCCCAGCCACTCATCTAAGTGTTCTTGTTTTCTGTTTGGGATTGAACCAATATATACTGAACCACAAACGGTTGCATTGGCATTTTGGGCTTGCTATTCATTTGCGTAAAGGCCTATTGCGCTGTTTCATCGTTCAAATAAAAAGCAGCTTTATTCTAAACTGCAGAGTGGTGAGCCGAATTGAGATTTTACAATATTAGAGGTAGCACACGATAATTTTTTTTTTTTTTTGTAATTGTAACGAGTGGATGGGATTCTGATCAGTTTGATTTTAGATTATTCTTTGGGGTTTAGGTCGTCAAGGATTGGGTGTCGAATGATTCGCTTCAGATTATTTTCACTTTCATATTGTCTCAGGTTGGGTTTGCTGGATTTCTGATTGTTCGTTTTTAAATTATATTTTAGATTTTGGATTCTTTGTATTTATTTTGGATCTCATTTCGAGTTATATTGACATGGATAATTCTTAACAATAACTCAAGATTCAGAGGTTGAATTGAATTTTGAATTACAAGGAGATGCTTAATCACGGTTGATTGCAGAGCCGATGTATAGGCTGAATGAATGTTTTGTAGTTTGCATACATAACATGCTTGTACTTGAATTCATGCATTCGATTTACATAATTCTTGTATTTGATTTACAAAATTCTTAACTGAGGTGTACAGAATTATTGATATGTTATTTTAGGTTTTAAACATTTGAGATCATCTTAACTTTACAGAATTCTTAACTGATTTTACAAAATTATTGACGTAGGCTTAAAGAATTCTTGATTTATTTCATGATTCATAATATTGTTTATTTTTTGCAGGATGATATTTTGCGATTCAAAAAAGATAATATTCGCACTTCACATCTTAAGTATACATAATACAAATCCTCACTTTATAGTGTTATGTGATAAAGTTTACAAGATTTGAAACAATTAGAAATAACATCTAGATGCAGATCTAAAAGAAATAAAAAAATTAATTTTTTTTGACCGATTTACAGTATTCAAATAAACAATGTACAGTGTTATGTGATTAGAATTACATAATTCAAAATATTTGAAAGTAGCATCTAGATGCAAATCTAAAGAAATAAAATTTGAATTTTTTTACTGATTTACAATATTCAATAAAACTGTTTACAGAGTTATGTGATAAGGTTCACAGAAGTGGCATATAGATGCAGATTTTGAAAAAAAAAAAATATGATTTTTTTTTTTGTAAAAAGAAATTTTGAAAAAAAAAAAATTATAAAATTTTACCGGTTTACAGAATTCTAAGAAAAGGTTTACAAACTTTAAAAGTGGTCTCGGTTAGTTAGTAGTTTTGAAAAGTTCTTAGTGATCTTCTGGATGTGATCCTGGTCAAGGTTCTACAAGTGGTCCCAGTGGTCCCGGTCAAAGCGGTTAAACCGGTGGTTAAACTGGGAGTTTATTGGGAACCACACTATAATGAAGTATTTGCATAATTCATTGAATCGGTTTACATAATTGAGTATTCAAGTTTACAAAATTATGAGACGAAGTTTTCAGACATTTTTCAAGTGGCGACAGTTTGTTTTGGGGGGGGGGGGGGGGGGGGGGTATTACCAGCTTCCTAAAAAAACAATCAAATGACGCATCGTTTTTGTATGCTAATAGTGATGCCGCATTGCTTCATCTATGTACTGTAATAGTGTATCAGATGGCTACCAAACACTATTTTGATTTCTAATGAAATGGGGGGATTTTTCCCAGTTTTATCTCCAGAAAAATTGAAATAGCTACCAATCTACCTATAATTTATAAAGAAACGATTATTTTAGATTTGTAACATACATATTTACTTGAGAATATTGAATTTAAGTTGGAGTCATTAGTAGTATTAATATTTTGTATACTACTAACATATTATCTGCCTATGCATAATAACATGTGCTGGCGTTTTTGTGTTTCGATACTATATCCTGACAACTGTAACGGAAGTTCTCGCGCTTAACTCTGATGTGGTCAATCCGGTGAGAACATTTGCTTGAGTTGCTCGGCTTTAACCAACATACTTTGATTGAGATGT
This sequence comes from Carex myosuroides, assembly GCA_028015225.1. NCBI lineage: Eukaryota > Viridiplantae > Streptophyta > Magnoliopsida > Poales > Cyperaceae > Carex > Carex myosuroides. The sequence continues at coordinate 215,150 of CM051470.1, read as the reverse complement.
CAGATGTCAGGTGTACCTCTTTGCATGGTGCACCTAGAGAGCAGCTCTGGAAAAACCCATTGTGTGGTGGTAGTATTCAACATGCTTGTCCAGACTGATCGATGAGAATATGTACACTTTCTAACTAGATAATTTCCTTCTTTGAATTGGCTAGCTATTCTGAATTTTATGACCGTTTAAAAGAAACAAAAAAAAGCTAGCCAATTCAAAGAAATATTTTGTTCCTACTTTGCAATTCATACTGTGAAGAATAGCTTGCCAATTCAAACAAAAAATGGCAAGCTATTCGAAGAAAATAGAAATATAGGATTTAGTTGCTAAAGATTAATTAGCAAGTGCAATTATACTTGCTATAAAAATGGGCATGAACTTGAAAATTAAATATAGGATAAAAATAATTTATTTTCTCAGTTCATCATAATCGTATTTGATAATTATGAATAATTTATTTAACCGTATATTAGTTGTAATTGGCAACCAAGACGATTTTTTTAACATTTTGGATAGTCAGCCGTGTTGCTCTCCATAGTCCAATATGACAGCCCGAATGAAGTCTTCCATGAAAATGAAAGGCTTCTTATTGTCCCACCAACCCAACATCATTATTCTCCCACCAACCCAACACTACACCACTCTACTATTTATTTTATATCCATGTCTCTATCATAAAATAGGAACTTCGGAAATGCGGGCACAATTTTTCAAATAAACATTTCTTTTGGAATTTCCAATTTTGAATCGCCATGCATTGGTCATTTATTGGAATCGTATCCTCTGAGATACTATTCCGTAGAGTAATTGGATCCAGACTGTTATTTTAACTTTGCACGAAGCTCGAAGCACAAAAAATACTGGCCTGCTCCGCCATTCTCGAATAAGCACTTTTTTGAGTTAATCTGAACTGTAAAGTAGTGGGCCCTACCCCTGTGCAGTCCTCCACAGGATATTTGTACAGCAAAGTACTTCTTGCTAGATTTTTTATTTTTCCGGACGCTATTGTATACTAGCTCAGTCGGTAAAAGATTACAAAATAAAGTTAAAATAATTATTACTTTTGTAAATAACATTGTGATTTGAAAATAATTTTTCCTGAATTTTAAAAAATAATTATTTATGCAATTAATTTGGAAAAAAAATGTATAATTCAAAAGTATTTATTTCTAAATTTATTTAAAGAGAATACTGTAGTTCAATATCCTACTTGTTTATCTAATATTGTTTATATATGTGTTCGCTAATATTCGACAACAATATATCCGATGGATATATAGGACTAATATATATGTAATAATATTTTTTGTATGTATCAAACCCAACCCGATTTTCAGTATATGAAGATCTGTTTTGATGCGTGGTGACCTAACTAGTCATAGGTCAACTTAACACTACTTGTTTTATATAATATTTTATTGATATCAAAATATCCGATGGACAGCTCCAAACGTGTTGCTCTCCCAACTCAATAATTTCTTATTTCCCTCCCAACCCAACCTTATTGGTGATTGAATGTTCATGGAGACTCAGAACAAGGAAAAGACGAAAATATACACTTGTCAGATGGCAAACGAATCTGACTGGCAATAGGCAGAGCAAGCATTTTCGGGAAAAAAAAATCCGTTGTTATTCCATTGGAATAGATAAATCCTGTTATTCTAATAGTAGTCGGTCAGATTTTTTCGTGCTCGAATCTCGACAAAAATATTTTTTCAGAGAACCTGTATTTGATCTAGTGGCAAAGACAATGCTCTCCATGTGGGAGGTCGCAGGTTCGAAACATGGAATGAGCAATTCTTTGTGGTTGTTTAATAGTTGGATGGCTTGACCTCTAACTTTTACTAAAAAAATTACTTTTTCATATGCAAATTTCAACAAAGTAGAATGGTTGTCGTTGGAATAACAGGGTCGTGTTATTCCAATAGAATAACAACCGATTTGTTTCCGCATTTTGGTAGTCAGCACTAGATGGATTAAGATAGATAATCATCCCAACAATTAGATGAGACAGATTAAAATTTGAAAGAAAAAAAGAAAAGAAAAGTAATAAATATATATTTCTGTATACACTCATGGTTCCAAGTCAGAACGGAATCGGCCAGTGACGATCCGATTTTACCCGTTTACTCACCCGTTTGTAAATTTGAGCTGAAAACTTAAATTTTAACTGAAATCAGACAGAGTCTAATTATACTGTTTTTTGCTTCTCAATTTTGAATTAATCGGTCAAATTAGTTTTGACAATAAAAAAGAACGCTGGGTCCGAGAAGAAGCAACTGGGAAGATGAAATAAAGGTGATGACAATATTTTCTGTAATTTCATGTATGCCTAAAAGTGTATAGCAAGTGACACATGGGGTAATAATAACTTGTTTTAAGGTCAGTTGGTAAGCACGCCACAACTAATCTGGAAACAAGTAGCTGGATTTATTTCGAATTTTTTTTTCTATATTGAGTCTAGGATAGGACAGATAGTAAGATTTTCAAATAAAAAAGCCATCTGTGAAGTACTCCATTAAGTAGGAATATAGGAGGCTTTTGATTTTATTTTTTAAGGTTCATACTTTATATAATAAAAAACCCATCCGTGAAGCTCTCCATCAACAACGACATACATCTGTGTTATGCTTTATGATATTATGCATACGTTAAATTTCATAATTATAGATTGCTATTTTCCAGTATATAGAATTTCATAATTTAACTTTTAATGAATAAGCATATGCAAATTTGAATAGGATAATTAAATAATATTATATTTTTATATTTTTTTAATGTATGAAACCCAACTCGACTTGTGTGAGGTCAAGGTCTTCTTTGATTGAGGTGACCTGAGTCATAGGTCAACTTAATTACCCAAGTACAATAATTTAGAAGGTGCATGATAGAATCAAGTACAATAATTTAGAAAGGTTAATTGAATGAAACAAAAAGAAAAATCAAGTCTTCCATCAAGTCTTCCATGAAGTCTTCCATTAAGGCCCTCCAGGCCCCAGCTGGCCGTGACTTTCTCCGCTGGTGGGCTCCAGGCTGCACTTATTACACCAACCACTTAAATAGTACCAGCACCTAAACCGCCCAGTACTCACTGTTACATTATTAATGATTGATTGTACTGGAACATGGTTAATTCAAAGACGACAGGTAGGTAACACACACAGAAGTCTGCTCATTTTGCTATCCATGTGAACATGTCCCTATTCATTTGATGATTGAATGAACTCACTGTTATGTTTCCAATTGGCCTTCAAGCACGTCTGTGGACACTCTTTCAACTGCAGAACTAATCAAGTCCAGTCAACTTGACTTGCCTATACCTCTATTAATTCCAAGCTGCGCGCTGTATCCCCTGTCTTACCACTGAGTTTATAAGAAGGCCAGCTCTGATGCCTTGATAAGTAACCTTATCCATGCCTCCAATCTCCAGCTGGTCCTGACTGTTACGTTATAGATGATTGAATGAACATGACAATGGTTCATTCATAGACAACTGGTAGATAACACAAGTATACAAGTCTCTATAGATTTAATATTATTTCTGTAATTCGAGTTTCTAATAGGCCATCAAGCACGTCTGTTGACTATGTTTAACCCACAGGACGGGTAAGTCCAGTCCACTGGATTTGTCGTGTCAGGGATTATGCTGTTTTGGGGGGCTTTTTTACGGTCTTTGTTAGTTTGTTTTGCAAATAGTTTGTATTTAACTATTTATCTCTGTTTTTTTATAAACGTGTTAATTGCCACAACTTTACAAATGTTTCTTTTTGCAAACTAATTTTGAGGAATTTCATGTTGTATGAGATTTATTTTTTAGTAATTTTGATGATTTTCTAATTTATTCCTTGTGTACACAGTGTGATTTTATCATTGAGGACTCACCGAATAATCAGATATTGATGAACGGTTAAGATTATCAGTGATAATCCGATGCCATTAAGAAAATCCTATAATTTAGTGACCTCACGTTGGTCTGAAAAAAGTCATTAGTTCCATTTCAGCCACATATGTGCTAAGGATTAATTAGTGCAAATTATAATTGCAATAAAAGTGGGCAAGGACATGAAAATTAATTTCTTGTAGGATACGAATAAACTTCTTAGTTCATCAAATATGGAAAAAAAATGCAAATAAAGCAGGCAGCTAGTAATTGCATTTTGTTTTTGTTTAATAAGGCTATGGGTCACACAATCCCACCATTAATATCTATAAAGGATCACATCTGAATTTCGAAACTGTCATCTCCTCCACAAAGAGCATTGTCTTTAACAACTAGATTAAATGATTCTAAGTACTAATGAGAATTAATTATCTGCTCATAATAAATTCCATGTTATTGGCTAAGAGTATGAAGAAGAGTTAACGTTATTTGGCATGTATTCTTTTTAATTATATTTGATAATTATTAATCATTCATTAAAGCATATATTATTTGTAATGGTATTTTTCTAACATTATGTAGTTGTATTATTTAAATAAGTAATTGAAGTTTTTTTAAAACAAGATTCAACTGCATACATTTTTTTATATAATGGTAGTATTCATAATTTTATCTTGGTTGCTATTTTTCAATATGTAGATTTTGATAATTTATTCATTAGTTGCCTGTATAGTTAGAAAAGAAAAAGATAAAATATGAATAAAATTAATATTTAATAAAATAATAATAAAACTAATTTTTATTGGATATGTATATAAAAAATATTTATCCTCAGTGACACTCTACAATATTTCTAAATGTCATTACTCTTCCATACAGTTCCGAAATAGTGATGGCATAATTCTGTATGAAACCCGCACATTTATATATATATATATATATATATATATATATATATATATGTAGTATGCGTACTTGCTAATAAGGGGTGGCAACAATTTGGATAGGATTAATAATATAATAATAATTATTGAATGTGTCAGACCCAACCCTATTTGTTTCGTAGTATGCCAAGATATTTTTTTATCTGAGTTGACCTGACAAGTCATGGATCAACTTAACCCTTTTTGTTTTATCTCAATTTATAATTATATGTGTTCGTTAATATTTGATAACAAAATATCCGATGGACAGCTCCAAATGTGTTACTCTCTAGAGTCAATGACACACCCAATGAAGTCTTCAATGAAATGAAGGCTTCTTATTTCCCTCCGAACCCAACCTTATCCATGCCTCCAGGCTCCAGCTGGCCCTAAGTGTTCCTTTATATATTGATGACATGTACATGAGCACCGGTTAATTCATAGACCACAGGTACACGGCATTCCATAAAATATGTTGCATTCAATTCAAACCAAGTTCAGTAAATCTGGTTTCTAACTGGCAGCCAAGCACGACTGTTGACTATTTTATCTACAGAACCGAAAAGTCACACCACTGAGCTTATAAAAGGGCAGCTCTGATGCATTTTAGCTATAACCTGAGCACTTAGCATTAATTTTTAGCACAATGAGGGGCATTCTGTTATTCCTTACACTACTCTTTCTACTCCCTCTTGTACAATCTTCTCTCACATCTCAAGCACAAGCTCTTCTTCATTGGAAATCAACTCTGCAGACTCAACAACCGCTTTCATCTTGGAATCTGCATGTCCACCCGTGCAACTGGACTGGAATCACTTGCCGCGACACTAACAAAAGAAGGCAAGTTATCACTAAAATTCATGTCTCCCACAGGGGTCTAGTTGGAAAATTAGATGCTCTTAATTTCTCTGCTCTTCCATCCATCAGAATTTTTAATATCAGTCATAATAAACTCAATGGCATAATTCCGCCATCAATATGTCTCTTCTCAAAACTCACATATCTTGGTCTCCAAGATAATGTTCTCAGCGGTTTGATTCCGCCAAGCATTGGAAACTTAACCAATCTTGTCACTCTGTACCTTTGGGGTAATAATCTCTCCGGACCAATCCCTCCTGAAATAGGTGAACTTACACATTTGACATATTTAGAATTGTTAACAAACCTTCTGAGCGGAGAAATACCTACTAATTTTGGAAATTTAACCAATCTTGTCCATCTGCATCTTTGGAGTAACAAGCTATCCGGATCGATCCCTCTAGAAATTGGTAAACTTACAAATTTGACAAGCTTAGAACTATCAAAAAACTTTCTGAGTGGACTAATCCCTCTAGAAATTGGTAAACTTGGAGATTTGACAGATTTAGAACTGTCAGAAAACTATCTGAGTGGACCAATACCTACTAATTTAGCAAACCTAACCAATCTTGTCACTCTGTATCTTTGGGATAATAATTTCTCCGGACCAATCCCTCCTGAAATAGGTGAACTTACACATTTGACATATTTAGACTTAGCAGGAAACTATCTGAGTGGGCCAATACCTACTAATTTAGCAAACCTAACCAATATTCAGCATCTGTTTCTTTGGGATAATAATCTCTTCGGATCGATCCCTCCTGAAATTGGTGAACTTGGAGATTTGACAAACTTACAACTGTTAGGAAACTTCCTGAGTGGTGAAATACCTGCTTCTTTTGGAAACATAACCAGTCTTGTCTATTTGTTTCTTTCGGATAATAATCTCTCCAGATCAATACCTCCTGAAATTGGTAGACTTACATATTTGATGGAAATACAACTAGGTAATAACTTATTCAATGGAGAAATTCCTAGTGCTCTAGGAAACCTGAGTAATATGAACGTCGTTAATCTCTCATCAAATTCTCTCTCGGGGGTAATACCGGCAGAGCTCGGTAGTTTAAAAAGATTGATTGATCTAAATTTAAGGGACAACAATTTCGTAGGAAATGTACCTAAAGAGTTGGGAATGTTATCTTCTTTAATAAATCTTGACATATCATCAAACAGTCTAGAAAGTGTGCCAGAAGAACTAGGCAATTGTGTTAATCTTGAATTATTAAACCTTAGCAGTAATAGGTTGACTGGAAAAATTCCAGCTCATTTTGGAAACTTAGTACACTTACTGGACCTCCTGGATTTAAGCTCAAATTTTTTAACCGGGGAAATACCAATAACGCTAGCACACTTAACCATGTTGCAAACCCTTAATCTCTCATACAACAATCTAACAGGTGAAATTCCACCTTCATTGGGTGACATGTTAAGTTTGTCAACCATGGATTTGTCATACAATCAATTGGAGGGTCCAGTGCCCAATATAATGATTTTTCATAACGCCCCAGAAGAATGGTTCATACACAACAAAAATCTTTGTGGCACTATTCAAGGTTTGCCCTTGTGTGATGGATATGTTAAAGATAAGAATGGCTCAACCAGACAACGAATGGTTATGTTGATTGCAACTCTAACCTGTTGTGCTGCATTACTAACCTCTTTCTTACTCTGGCTACTTTACCTACTATACTCTAAAAAGAGAAAAGCAAAACCAGAGAACATTGGCAATTCTTGTAGAGGAGAATTTTTTTCCGTGTGGAATTTTGATGGAAGAGATGCCTATGAGGAGATTATAAGGGCCACTGAGAATTTTGATGAGAAATACTGCGTTGGAAGTGGAGGCCATGCAAGAGTTTATAAAGCAATTTTAGCGCCAGATAACCTAACAGTAGCTGTAAAGAAAATCCAGTTAGCAGGCGGTGAAACCTCACTAGATCTTGAAGCATTCCACAGAGAAATTAGCACTATAACCCAGATTCGACACCGCAACATTGCCAAATTATTTGGTTATTGTTCGTCGCCTCAAAATAAATTTCTTGTATACAAGTATTATGAGAAGAGGGATTTACATAATATTCTCAATAGTGAGGAAGCAATAGAACTGGATTGGGCAAAGAGAAAGGTTATATTGAGAGATGTTGCCTGTGCTCTCTCACATTTGCATCATGATTGCTATCCACCAATAGTACATCGGGATGTAACTTCCAGAAACATCTTGGTCGATTCCGAGTTTACAGCAAGTATCTCGGATTTTGGTACTGCTAAATTTCTCAAGCCGGAGTCTTCTAATTGGAGCATGCTTGCTGGAACCTGCGGTTACATAGCACCAGGTTCTGTATACTTAAACACCCTATTGTCATACTTTAATTTCCATCACTATACTTGTATAAAAAAATATATAGGCAATAATTGCAATCTGAATTTTTTTTCTTTTGCAGAACTAGCTTATACCATGAGGATGACTGAAAAATGTGATGTATATAGTTTCGGAGTAATCATGTTGGAACTGCTTATGGGAAAGCACCCTGGTGATATGATCAATCTGTCCGCTTCTAATGAAGATGAAATCATACTCCAAGATATTCTTGACATACGCATTGAACCACCAACTGGAGAAGTCATCAATGAAATTCTCAAAATGATTCAGATTGCTTATGAGTGCTTGAATAATAACCCTTCACTCCGTCCAACAATGCAAGAGGTGGTGAATAGTATCTAGAAGTGAATAGCCAACTGATTCATAATTTCTAGTAGTACCTTCTATGTTTAAAGATTAGTTTATCGTTGGCAGTTAGAATTCAGTTTTAGAGAATGATGCTTTATTTCATATTTTATATTTGAAAGTTTTTATGCTTTTTTAATATAAACTTATTCTTATCTACGTACGGTGAGAATTGTTCATCGTGCTTATAATATTATTGTAATATCTTCTATATTCTGTGAGATTTCCATGAAATATTCATGGTTCAGTAATTATATTTCATCGCAACCAATAGGATACAAATAATTTCTTTTTCCCAGATCATCAAATATGATGAATATACTAATAAAACAGGCAGTAATGAGATTTAATTATCTTGTCAGAAAAAAATACAAACTCGTATCCACTAAGACTGGATAACACTTATTTTGTATATATTATTCTTGTGGTAATTATTTAAATTAGTAATTGATATTTTTTAATTTACAAGATCGACAACTATATACATTTTTGCAATATTTTGTGGTATTACGCATTTTATAGCATAATATTGATTGATATTTTTCAATATATAGAATTTATCCGTTCATTAATTGCCTGTTACCTTAGAAAACTAAAAATAAAAAAATGAATAAGAGTAGCTCCTAACAGATATAGATAAGTTAGTAATACAATTAATTTTTAATGGATATGTATATTTTCCTCATTGATACATTGTTAGACAACATTTTTGCAATGTTTTGTCTTAATAATTATATATATGTGTTTGTTAATATTTCACTTTCTCCACTGGTGGGATGCATTTATTACACCAACTACAGGAGTTATTAAAGACGACAGCTAGGTAACACATACACACAAGTCTAATCTTTTTTATATACAAATCTCTAATCGTTTAATTTGTGTCATTCAATTTGAAACCAAATAGTTCAGTAATTCGGGCTTCTAATTGGCGCCCAAGCACGTTTGTTGGCTCCGTTTAAACCAGTGTAGTAAAATGCGGTCTATGCAGCCCCATAGAATTAAAATGCGTTCTATGCGGTCCCATATGCGTATTTGGTTTTAATACGCATAGCATATATCTTTACGGTCCAATATATGGTTCCACATATGCGGCCGCATATTACTACCGTATATTCGGCCACATATTATTACCGCATATTCAGACGCATATTAACGCATACTTGTTTGTATGATACCGCATATTACCGCATATTACCGCATACTTGTTTATATATATATAAATTCTCATTTTAAAATCTGCATATATAAATTCACATAAAACCCGCATATGGGGCCACATACTGCATATGCAGTATGCAGTGAACTTCCGCATATAACATAAAACCGCATTTTAAAACATTAGTTTAAACCACATAATTGCCTGTCTCTATTAATTGTTGGCTCTGCTTGAATCACATAATTGCCTGTCTCTATTAATTTCAATTCCTAGTGCCGTATGATCCTACCTCACCACTGAGTTTATAAGTGACCACAATCTAACTGTTGTCGTTAAGGATTGATAGTGCAATTATACTTGCAGTAAAAGTGATCCGGGACTTGTTAATTAACTGCCTATAGGATACAAATAATTTTATCCTTAGTTTTAGTAAATATGATAAAGATACAAATTATGCTTATGGTATTATGCTTATGTTAAATTTTAGCTGAGTATATGAGAAATTTTACAAATTGCCATACATTTAAAAAAATTTCAAGCAAAATGTCCTGCTTAAATTATTAACAAGATGTCCTTTTGGGGTCCTCATTTTCCTCTCTCCCCTTCCTCCGCTCACCTGGTGTTTACTCTCATTAGTATGGGCGCCTTCTTCACACTTATTAGATTTCCCATTTTTGTTATAATATTATTTAAATTAAGTAATGGATATTTTATAAATTAAAAGATCAACCGCCATATATATACGCACACATCTTTTTATGCTTTATGGTATTATGCATATATATCTTAAATTTTAGCTGATTATATTATTGATTGCTATTTTTCAATATATAGTATTTGATAATTTATTGTTATTAGTATAATTCCGTATCAATCTCATCAACGTATGAAACCCACACAATAACTGTACTAGCTAGCTTGCTATTAAGGGGTGACAAATTTGGATAAATTCAATAAATAATATTATTGTTTAAATGTTTAATATATCAAACCAAACCCCATTGATTACGTCTCAAGGTCTTTTCTCATCTGAGGTGACCTGTCAACTTAACCAAACTTACTAGAAAATCGGCAATTAAGAAATTGATAATATGACACCGCATCATTTCTTAATAATAGAAAGTGTATGATAGAATCCAGTACAATAATTTAGAAAGGTTAATTGAACCGAAGAAGAGAAAAATTATGATACAATCAACTTGTTAAGCTTGTCAATCATGGATTTATCATAAAATCAACTGGAGTGTCCTGTGCCCGATATAATTTTTTTCCAAAACGCCCCAAAACAATGGTTTATACACAATAAATATCTTTGTGGAACTATTCAAGGTTTTCCTTCATGTGATGGATTTGTTAAAGATAAGAATGGCTCAACCAGACTACGAATGGTTAAGTTGATTGTGACTCTAACTTGTTGTGGTGCACTACTAACATGTTTCTTACTCTGGTTACTTTACCTCCTACACACAAAAAAGAGAAAAGCAAATCAGGACACATTGGCAATTCTTGTAGAGGAGAAATTTTTTCTATATGGAATTTTGATGGGAGAGATGCATATGAAGAGATTATAAGAGTCACACAGAATTTTGATGAGAAATATTGCATTGCAAGTGGAGGCCATGCAAGAGTTTATAAAGCAATTTTAGATCCAGAAAACCTCATAGTGGCTGTAAAAAAAAATGGAATTAGTAGGCGGTGAAACATCAGTAGATGTTCATGCATTTCATTGAGAAATTCGCACTATAACCCATATTCAACACCGCAACATTTCTAAATTATTTGGTTACTGTTCATCACCTCAAAATAAATTTCTTGTATACAAATATTAGGAGAAGAGGGATTTGTATAATATTCTTAATACTGAGGCTATAATAGAATTGGATTGGGCAAAGAGGAAGGCTATATTGAGAGATGTTGCATGTGCTCTCTCACATTTGCAGCATGATTGCTATCCTCCAATAGTACATCAGGATGTAACTAGTAGAAACATTTTGCTTGATTCTGAGTTTACAGCATGTATCTCAGATTTTGGCACTGCTAAATGATAGGTTTAATTTATATGTATGTTCGGTCTGGTTTTCATGGCATAATAGCACCAAATATCATGTATTTTAGTATAATTTAGGATTAAATACCCCTAGAATCAAGTTACTGCATTTGTCTGTGTGAAATTCGCAGGAAAACAAGAAACAGAGGCAAAGTGCGGACGCACAGCACCAGAGTGCGGCCGCACTAAACACTTAGAAGAAAAAGCCAAGCTCCAGCAAGCTCCAGAAGAAATGTCCGAGAGGAGTGCGGACGCACTAAGAATTGGTGCGGACGCATTTCCTACTTAGCTGAATTTTCCAGAAGAAATCCAGCAGCATAGAAGAAAAGTGCGGACGCACTAACTCACACCTGACCCGCATTTTCTACTTAGAGAAATTCAGGCTCCTGAGCCAAAGAAGAACAGAAAAGTCTGAGAGGAATGCGGGCGCACTGGAAAGCAGTGCAGACGCACTCAGGACTTGGAGAGAAAATCTGAACTAAAACTGAAACGCGTGCGACCACAGTGCGGACGCACTTGGGCTGCATTCAGCCTAAAAACTACCATTTCGGAGGATTTTCTATTTTCGGCGCATCAAACCACGACCCAAAGGTGGGAAATAGAAAGTGGAAACGTGGGGAACATGTTGGGACAGATTTAGAATGATTCTCCACGTCCATATGCTCCAGATCTATTATAAAAGGAAAGGAATTTCTTCTCCAAAAGGATCACCATTCTAAGAGAGAAATTCACGAGATAGAGCATCAACCACAGGAGCAAATCAAGAGGAAGGAAGGCGAATTCTCACAGCAAATGCAAGGAAGACTAAGGTTTTTTATTAGAGAAGGGTGTATTCTATTTCTCTAGTTAGTTTCTCTTTGTCTTTACTTATTTTGTACTTGAATTCATGATGAATGCTTGCTTCTCCATGAGAGGCTAGTTTCTCTCTAGGGGTTTAGGTCATGTAGCATGAACTTATTTAATTCTATTTTACTCGGATTTTAGTTTTTATTATGATTGTTTGATTTGATGTTAATTTCTGTGATTTATTATTTGCGATATTCCATGATTTGTGCTTGAATTGTAGTCGTCCCGCTTTGATCTTTGAGACCCAAAGTAGATTAGGATCATATAGGATAGTGCAACTTGTTGTGCTTGAATTGTAGTTGTCCCGCTTAAGTCTTCTTGATTAAAAGTAGATTAGGATCATATAGGATAGTATAAATTGTGATTGCAAATATCTTAGGATTTGGATTAGAAGCGACCGTACTTTGATATTCAAATCTGGAAATATAGAAATTAAGATTAGGGTTTGGTGAAGGACTTAGCGGTGAAGTCAAAACCTAATTAGGACACCTTAGAACAAATATCAATATATACTTTGAAGCACGTGATGAAATATCCCTCTAGGTTAGTGACAGCCCTAGAATTCGAGGCACATTAATCCGTCCACCCAAAGTATTCGTATTAATATTTGTTCCAAAGGCTAACTTAGGTTAGAAACCTCGTCATAATCAAACATGAATTTAAACAAACCGAGTAGATAGAATTAGCAAGGGATTGTGGACCAAATACCCCTAGACTTCTCAAACTTGATTGTCACCCGATTTTATTGCTTTTTGTTACGAACTTTTAATTACTTTAATTTTCCTTCAAACAACGATTTTACACAAAACCCCCATTTTACTTTTATTGTTTAGTTTAGAAGTAGTTATCTTTATTAAAAATTAGTATTTCCCTATCTCCTTGCGGATCGACACCTAAATACTACGATCGATAGGTTGTGCGCTTGCAACTAACCTATTAATTGAGTACGAAGGTTTATAAATATTAAAGGCAAAAAGAGTACCAAATTCCTATATCTAAAATACTCAACAAGCTTTTTGGCGCCGTTGCCGGGGATGATAGGATAGATACTAGTTTTTATTTTTAGGAAAGTACTTTTAATTCATTAGTTTCCTTATTTACTTTTCAGAAAATTCAAAAATCCAAAAATAGTTTATTTCCTTTTTTTTGCAATTTCTGAAATTTACTTTCCTTATTTAATTTTCTGCACTTTACTATTCTCTATTTCTATTCTCTCTCTTTCACATCTTTTCTTCTCTTGTAGATTTGAGCGCTGACACCAGTCACAAGGAGTCAAACCGCGAAGATCAAAGCCGGCGAACTCTCTCTTCCTCAACCAATGGCAGGCCTAGATCCACCATACGGCATGCCACGCGACTTTGTTGAGGACGAACTTCCGGAAGGCCTTATCAACCAAGCCTTTCGTGATCTCAATAACAATCCGCCACCTCCTCCTCCACACAACAACCCTCCACCACCACATCCAAACATCAACAACAATCGCAACAATACACCTCCTATTCTCAACAACAATCTTCTCTATGGTGGCAATCCAAACGACCGCCGACCCATAAGAGATTTTGTAAATCAAATGGAGTCGGGAAAACAATTCGGTTATATTGCACATGGGGGGACGAACCCAAATCTGAAACCCACTTTAATTCATCTCTTAGGTCAAAACAGGTTTGAGGGTAGGTTGAATGAGGATCCTCACCAACATCTAGCAACATTTGAGGAGCATTGTGCTACTTTTGCACCAAAAGGGCCCGAACTAGATGCCCTAAAATTGAATTGCTTCCATCTTTCTCTCATGGATGATGCTAGAACATGGTTGAGGTTGTTGAACCCGAACATGGCACAAACTTGGCAAGAGGTACAAAGGTTATTTTTAGGAAAATACTTCCCTCCATCTAAAACCCAATTCTTTAGGCAGAAAATCACCACCTTTAAACAAGGTGAAGATGAATCTTTAAGCGAAGCATGGGATAGGTGGCAGGAATTATTGCGTTTGTGCCCCAACAATGGGATAGATATTTGGTTGTTGTTTCAATTTTTCTATGCAGGTTTAACATATGCCACGAAGTCTCAACTCAACGCGGCTGCGGGTGGAAACCTTGCTAACAAGGACTCGGTGGAGGCGATGGAAATGATTGAGGACATGGCGATTAGCCAACGCGAGTGGACATCCGGGAGAGACGCAAGGAAGAGCGTTGCAGCGCCCGGCGTGCTAAAGGTAGACGAAGTCACCGCTTTGCAAGCCAAGATGGAAGTCATGTAACACCAAATCACGTAAATGCAACAAGCCAAATCCGCAACTAAGAAAGTTTCTTGCAACATTTGTGGAGATCTAGGCCATGATACCGCCAATTGCCGAACTCTCTTGGAAGGCGAGAAACAAGTAGAGCAAGTCAATAGCATGTTCTACAACCAAGGTGACAAACGGAACGATCCAATCTACAACAAAGGTAGGTCAAACGAGAATTTCAATTCAAATGCCTACAACCCTAACACGAGGTGGAACCACCCAAATTTTAAATGGAGGAACGATAATGACAATTCTAACCAAGGTAGTGGGAACCAATACCAAAACCGTTCAAATCAATACCAAGGCACATCTCCAATCACCAAATTAGAAAAGATGATAGAAGGCTTAGTATTCTCTCAAACCGAGTTCATGAACAACCAAAAGACAACCAATAACGATGTTTCGGACTCTTTGAGAAATTTGAACAACAAGGTAGAGCTCCTAGCTACCCAATCCAAGATGCTAGAAACCCAAATTGCACAACAAGCATCTTCATTCTTCCGTCAACAAGGCACACTTCCAGGCAAACCTGACATTAACCCGAGAGAGCATGCGAATGCCGTGACCTTGAGGAGCGGCAAGGAGTACGAAGGACCTGCCATGCCCAATGAAGAGGAGCAGCAACCCCCCAAGGAAGCACACGACGTTGCAACTCCCCTTGATGCGACCGCAACACCAACAAGTGCGGATACACCGACATCAGAAAAGCATCAAACAATGGGTAATTCAAGTTCTCCAAAGATAAAAAATGCTGAAACTCCTAAGTACATTCCCCCACATAGGTTTGTACCTTTTTCTCAAAGATTAGTAAAGCATAAATTAGACCAACAATTTGCCAAATTTGTAGATCACCTAAAGAGATTGAATATCACCATCCCTTTTACCGAAGCAATTACCCAAATGCCCACTTACGCAAAATTTTTGAAAGAAATTTTATCCAACAAAAGAACACTTGAGGAAGTGGGTACGGTGTCCCTAAATGAGGAGTGTAGCGCCCTCTTCTTAAACAAGCTACCTCCAAAGCTTAAGGACCCGGGAAGCTTTGCCATCCCATGTAAGATAGGTGATACCAAATTTGATAGGTGTTTATGTGATTTAGGGGCAAGTGTTAGTCTCATGCCAAAATCGATATATCTAAGGTTGAACTTAGGGGAATTAAAACCAACAAGAATGTCCTTGCAATTGGCCGATAAAACGGTAAGGTTTCCCGAGGAAATTGTGGAAGATGTAATTGTCAAAATAGGTGAATATTTTGTGCCTATTGATTTCGTGGTTGTGGAAATGGAAGAGGACACTCATACCCCTATCTTGTTAGGGCGTGATTTCCTTATAACTGCAGGTGCTAATATCGATGTTAAAGAAGGAAAAATTTCCTTTGACATTGGTGGAGAAAAGGTAGACTTCCACATGTTCAAATCTATTAAATTTCCTTCTAATGACAATGACTCAATATGTAGGGTAGATGTTTTAGACTCTATAATTGATGATCATTTAGATAGGATGATGAAAGGTAAACAACTGGACCAAATTCTGGAAGAAACCGACCTCGAAACCAGCCAAATCTGCGAAAACAACCCGAAGTGCGTCCGCACCAATCCTGAGTGCGTCCGCACTTTCACAGAAGAGGAGTCAGATGCACTTGACCGAGCGCAGTGCGCCCGCACCAGTCCGCAGTGCGTCCGCATTTTTCCCAATTTAACCTCAGTGCGCCCGCACTCAGCCCGCACTGGCACCGCAGAATGGCAATTTTTTCCTCACCAAGCGCAGTGCGCCCGCACTGACTATGAGTGCGTCCGCACGCAGGCTGAAATAGCTCAAATCGAAGCCAATCCGACCAGTTCCGCACCACCGAAAGTCGAACTCAAGCCATTGCCACCTACTCTTCGCTACGAGTACCTGGGGACAGATGAGACATATCCGGTGATAGTCAATTCCGAGCTCGACAAAGATCAAACCGAAAAGCTTCTTCATGAACTAAGATTGCATAGGAAGGCTATCGGGTATACAATCGATGATCTAACCGGAATCAGCCCCTCATTTTGCATGCACAGAATTCTAATAGAGGATGATCACAAGCCTTCTATCGAATCTCAAAGAAGACTCAATCCGAATCTCAAGGAAGTCGTGAAGAAGGAAATCATCAAACTTCTAGATGCCGGTATCATCTACCCAATCTCCGATTCAAAATGGGTAAGTCCGGTTCATGTTGTGCCCAAGAAAGGTGGTACCACAGTGGTGAAAGGTGAAGGCGACAAGATGATATCAACAAGGGTGGTGACCGGTTGGCGAATGTGCATCGACTACCGCAAGCTAAATAATGCAACAAGGAAGGATCATTTTCCTCTACCTTTTGTCGACCAAATGCTCGAAAGACTCGCTTACCATTCACATTTTTGCTATTTAGATGGGTATAGTGGTTTCTTTCAAATTCCAATTCACCCCGATGACCAAGAGAAAACAACATTTACTTGTCCCTATGGTACGTTCGCGTACCGTAGGATGCCGTTTGGTTTATGTAACGCACCAGCCACATTCCAAAGAGCCATGATGGCTATATTTTCTGACTTGTTAGAAAATTCTGTGGAAGTTTTCATGGATGATTTTTCGGTGTTTGGTACTTCATTTGACAATTGCTTAACTAATTTAATCAAAGTTTTATAACGTTGTGAGCAGGTCAATTTAGTACTCAATTGGGAGAAATGTCATTTCATGGTGCAACAAGGTGTTGTTCTAGGCCATGTTGTGTCCTCGAAGGGATTGGAAGTCGACAAAGCCAAGGTGGAGGTGATAGAGAAATTGCCCTATCCAACATGCGTAAAAGATGTGCGAAGCTTTCTAGGCCATGCGGGGTTCTATAGACGGTTCATCAAGGATTTTTCGAAAATTTGCAAACCTCTTACTAATTTGACAATGCAAAATGTTGAGTTTAAATTTGATGAACCTTGCATTGAAGCTTTTTGCAGGATTAAAGAAGCACTAATTTCAGCTCCAATTCTCCGACCTCCGAATTGGGATGCCTCTTTTGAAATTATGTGTGATGCAAGCGACTACGCCGTAGGATCCGTCCTAGGACAGCGGGCCGATAACAAACCACATGTGATCTATTACGCAAGCAAGGTGTTAGATGAGGCACAAATGAATTACACCACAACCGAAAAGGAATTCCTAGCGGTAATCTTCGCCATCAACAAATTTCGACAATATTTGGTGGGATCTAAGGTGGTGGTGTACACCGATCATGCGGCAATCCGTTACCTTCTCAACAAGAAAGATGCTAAACCACGCCTAATTCGGTGGATCCTCTTACTCCAAGAGTTCGACTTAGAGATTAAAGACAAGAAAGGGACCGAAAACTCTGTGGCGGACCACCTTTCACGCATCAACAACACACCGAAAGAAGGAGACTTGCCAATCGACGATTCATTCATTGATGAACAATTATATGCGGTACATAGCTTGGACGCCCCTTGGTATGCGGATTATGTTAATTACTTAGCACGTGGGTTGGTACCCCCGGAATTCTCTTATCAACAAAGGAAGAAATTCTTCTCAGATGTTAAAAACTTTTATTGGGATGAACCTTTGTTATTTCAATTGGGGGTAGACAGTATACATAGGCGTTGTGTACCACAAGAAGAGGTAAACCAAATTCTCCAATGTTGCCATTCATCCGCTTATGGAGGACACGCTTCAACCGACAAAACTGCGGCAAAAGTTCTCCAAGCTGGATTCTATTGGCCGACGATTTTCAAAGATGCGCGAGACTATGTGCTTAAATGTGACAAATGTCAACGAACCGGCAACATATCACGAAGACATGAAATGCCTCTCAAAGGGATCCTAGAAGTGGAGATTTTTTATGTATGGGGAGTTGACTTCATGGGCCCTTTTCCGAGTTCATGCAACAACAAGTACATCCTTGTAGCGGTGGATTATGTGTCAAAATGGGTAGAAGCCGTGGCAAGCCCAACCGCCGACTCCGCCGTGGTAAGAAAGCTTTTTCAAAGAATCATTTTTCCTAGGTTTGGAGTACCTCGAGTGGTGATTAGCGATGGCGGCTCTCATTTCATCAACCGCCAATTCGACAATCTCCTACTCAAGTACGGAGTCAAGCACAAGGTAGCCACACCTTACCACCCTCAAACAAACGGGCAAGTTGAAGTTTCCAATCGTGAGATAAAAAGCATCTTACAAAAAGTTGTCAACACATCGAGAAAAGATTGGTCGCAAAAACTTGACGAATCACTTTGGGCTTACCGCACCGCCTACAAGACACCAATAGGTATGACTCCCTTTAAATTGGTCTATGGCAAACCATGTCATTTGCCGGTTGAACTCGAGCACAAGGCATATTGGGCAATAAGAGCGCTAAATTTTGATCTAAAAACCGTCGGTGCAAAAAGAATTCTCAACTTACATGAATTGGATGAATTGCGCCTCAATGCATACGAAAATGCCAAGCTATACAAAGAAAAGACAAAGAGGTGGCATGACAAACACATCATAAAGCGAGAATTTCACGAAGGAGATATGGTCTTGCTATACAATTCACGACTCCGCCTCTTTCCTGGTAAGTTGAAGTCAAGATGGAATGGCCCATACCAAATCCGGAAGGTTTTTAACAATGGAGCGATCGAGATTTGGAGCAACCAAATGGGTTCCTTTAAGGTGAATGGGCAACGCCTTAAGCACTTCAATCATGCAGACCTAATAGAAAAGGTGGACGGCTCTCACCTATCTGACCCGCTCGCTCATCAATAAGCAAAAGCCATGTCGAGCTCACGACGTAAAATTGAGCGCTTCTTGGGAGGCAACCCAAGTTTTTACTGTTTTTCTTTTCATATTTTTTACTTATTTATATTTTTAGTTTTTCAATATTTATGATTTTCTGACTCAGTCAATTTTTCAGGTCGAAAATTTCATGAAAATAACCTAAGTGCGTCCGCACTAAACAACAGTGCGTCCGCACTAAACAACAGTGCGTCCGCACTTACCACTTTGAAGATTTTCAGACAGGTTAAATCATCAAAATTGGCCAAACTAAGCGCAATGCGTCCGCACAGAAACTTGGTGCGACCGCATTCTCTACTTAACCAACTTTCAGGTAGAAAATTGAAGAAGTGCGACCGCAGGTGACCCGCATAAAAGCCGCACTTTGCAAACTGAGCGTAATGCGCCCGCACGTGGGCCGCACAGAGGCCGCACTCAGGAGTTGGTAAAAATTTTCGACTTCTCCGAATACCAGCGCCAAAGTGCATCCACACTAAATCTCCGTGCGTCCGCACGCAGTAAAAATAGAAAGGGGCCCCTTTTTAAACCTAGGCACCCCTTCCCCTTCTCTCTCTCTCCCGTTTTCTCTCAAAACCGCCGGTTTTTATTTAAAAATAACTGAATCTCTCTCTTTTTCTCTTCTCTCCCTCTCCCATTACAAATCTCTCTTCTCGTCAACTTCCTAAAGCCTCTCCCTCTTCTCCCCTAGCCCTAGCCGCCGCCATTGTCTCTCTCTTCTCCTCTTGAAGCCACATCGCGACCATTTCGCCGTTCAAGCACCTACACCGATGATTTTTGGAATCTACAACCGGGTTTGATCTCTCCTACTCTTTAATTTCACTATTTTATAGTTAGAATTTAGAGATCGGTACCAAAATTGACCAATTTAACCAAAATTTCTCCAAAATTCTCGGTTTCCCATTGTCAAACCCAAAGTGCGACCACACTGCGTCCGCACCATACCCGCACTTGGTCATTTTTTTGAAAATTTGGACCAAATCTGTCCAACTAGTTTGTGCAACCTCACTGCATCCGCACTAAGGCCGCATTTTTCCCAATTTTGATCAAATTTCATTATTTTGAGTTGAGGTTTGGGAATTGGTGTTTAATATTCCTTGTAAACCATCTTCTTGCAGGTTACAATGTTTAAACTTAAACGGGCATCTAACAAGAAACGGAAAGGCAATCAAGGTGAATCTAGCCAAGCTAACTATCCACCGGCAAAGCCCTTGAATGATGAGCAACAAAGCCGCAAGAATTTCAACGAGCGACGCCGAACCGTTGAGCCGTCTCGTTGGATCGATGTCGAGGCCCTCGATGTTCTCGGTCTCACCAACTCGGTCCAAATGCTAACCTCGAGACTCGAACTTTGGGACTTCTTAAGCGACGAAGTTCCAACCTACAAGGGAATTACACTCGAGTTTCTCTCATCCGTGGAGTTCGACCGAGGGCGACGGATCCTTGAATTTAACCTCGGCGGGTATGCTCACTCAATGAATTCCGCCGAACTCATGTCTCTTCTCCACATACCCAATGCCGATGTCAATGCAATGCGCACCACCACCGATTTCTTCCATGACATGTCCGTTGCACAATTCCGGCGCCTAACTTGTGAAGATGGCATTCTCGGCCACCAAAGGACAAAGAACATTCTCCACCCCACCTTGAGATACATTCAGCGAGTGCTTAGCTATTCTATATTCGCTCGGGGGGAGACTGCCTCGGTCATTAACATCAAGGAACTATTCTACATGTGTTGCATGTTGCGAAGAAACAACGGGGAAATGAATTACATGCCTCACATTGGCTACATGTTGGCCAAGCATCTCTACACCGTAGCAACAAATAGGCAGCAGAATGGTAAGATCCGAGTGGGGGGCATCATCACAAAGATTGCAAGGGCTCTACATTTGTCATTTGGGGATGATATTGTGGATGGCCCTACCCTTGTCGATTTACAAGGCTTAGTCCGTGCAACGTTGATTGAGAGATCCATGTATGATGAATACTGGATCAACATTGGTCCAGGAACAATCCAACACCGGCTCCCTCTTCAAATCGATATCGATCCTTTGAATGATGCAACATGGTCTATAGCAGACGACACTCTTCCAACTGACGTACCACCACCAGCTCAAGCCGCACCTCCTCCTCCAGAAGGGCCAACCAACCAGCAAATGATGGATTACATGATGGACTTCCGCCTTCACCTCGATGGGCGTCTCAACGAAATCGAGACAATAGCCAACAATGCCATGTACTATGCTCGAATGGCTTGCCAGCAATTCAATGCTGATTTTGAAGATGAACCACCTACTCCACCTCATGTTAGGCGCGCAGGCCGAGCAACGGAACAACAACAACAAGCAGCGGCAGCGAATGTACCTCCAAATGACGGTGACGATACGGAGGAGGAAGATCAAGAGGGAGGGAATGATGACATGGATGAAGAGGGCGATGCGCCGTGAGGCCACTTTGCCTCGTACTACCACCGACTTCCGCCAATAAGTTAAGTCCATATTTCTTCTCATTTACTTTTGTTTATTTTCAGCATTGAGGACAATGCTTAATTTAAGCTTGGGGGATGGGAAGAAAATGTATGTATCTTGCATGTGCATTTAGGATCATGTTTAATTTCAGTAATTTTAAATTTTTTAGATGTGATAACTTTGGGTGATTGACGAATTGGGTGATTGACGAAAATTAGGGATGTTCATGCAATTTTTTGCGAATTTTAGGTGAAACCCTTGGAACAATTTGAAATGACCACATAATTGGGCGAAAAACTTTGTGGAAATAAAGGTTGATGAAATTAGGACAATTGAAATTTAAATTGATTAGAGAAGCTATTTAGATTTGGGAATTTTAAGTTTGGAAAAATTGGGATATCCACAAGTATGAAAGAATACTTAGGGATGTGTGTATTCATGATATATGCATAAATGTTGAGAAGTTGGGTAAAATTGAAAAATATGGAAAATAAAAGGTGACTCCAATGACCTATGTTACGGCTTCATGACGTACTTATGGTTATGAGTCCTTAGCACTCATGCTCCACTAGTCTCCCGATAAAATTGACATTCGTGTTAGTGGAAGGGTTAGACTAAGAGCATGCAAAGCACCCTTGAATTAGAACGGTTGGGTACAGTTAACTACTTGTAACCAACCGGTGCTTAATTGAGGATAGGGAATATAGTGCTAAAATATGAAAGAAAAATCAAAATGAGAAAAATCAAAAGCAACAACAAAAATGAGAATATGCATGTATGAACACACGTAGTCCGCAAAATTTCTAACCTAAGTTTGATTCAAGCTTGGGGGGATTTGAAAATTCCACATTTAAGATGGTATTTCTTTTAATCGATTTAGGTAAACAAAGTTCATAAATTCTAGACCTTTAAGGAAATAAAAGTTAGAGTAATCGAATTGTGGGTTGAGTCATAATTATTCTAGGGTTAAAACTTGAAATTTGGGAAATTTGCAAGAGGATTTTTAGTTTCGGCGAGATCATACAAATTTTTCACTTGTGAAATATACTTGATAGAAGGTGTATCAAAGAGACCGAATATTAGTCAAGTTAGGTTTTGCTTGGGGACAAGCAAAGTTCAAGCTTGGGGGAATTTGATAGGTTTAATTTATATGTATGTTCGGTCTGGTTTTCATGGCATAATAGCACCAAGTATCATGTATTTTAGTATAATTTAGGATTAAATACCCCTAGAATCAAGTTACTGCATTTGTCTGTGTGAAATTTGCAGGAAAACAAGAAACAGAGGCAAAGTGCGGACGCACAGCACCAGAGTGCGGCCGCACTAAACACTTAGAAGAAAAACCAAGCTCCAGCAAGCTCCAGAAGAAATGTCCGAGAGGAGTGCGGACGCACTAAGAATTGGTGCGGACGCATTTCCTACTTAGCCGAATTTTCCAGAAGAAATCCAGCAGCATAGAAGAAAAGTGCGGACGCACTAACTCACACCTGACCCGCATTTTCTACTTAGAGAAATTCAGGCTCCTGAGCCAAAGAAGAACAGAAAAGTCCGAGAGGAATGCGGGCGCACTGGAAAGCAATGCGGACGCACTCAAGACTTGAAGAGAAAATCTGAACTAAAACTGAAACGCGTGCGACCACAGTGCGGACACACTTGGGCCGCATTCAGCCTAAAAACTGCCATTTCGGAGGATTTTCTATTTTCGGCGCATCAAACCACGACCCAAAGGTGGGAAATAGAAAGTGGAAACGTGGGGAACATGTTGGGACAGATTTAGAATGATTCCCCACGTCCATATGCTCCAGATCTATTATAAAAGGAAAGGAATTTCTTCTCCAAAAGAATCACCATTCTAAGAGAGAAATTCACGAGATAGAGCATCAACCACAGGAGCAAATCAAGAGGAAGGAAGGCGAATTCTCACAGCAAACGCAAGGAAGACTAAGGTTTTTGATTAGAGAAGGGTGTATTCTATTTCTCTAGTTAGTTTCTATTTGTCTTTACTTATTTTGTACTTGAATTCATGATGAATGCTTGCTTCTCCATGAGAGGCTAGTTTCTCTCTAGGGGTTTAGGTCATGTAGCATGAACTTGTTTAATTCTATTTTACTCGGATTTTAGTTTTTATTATGATTGTTTGATTTGATGTTAATTTCTGTGATTTATTATTTGCGATATTCCATGATTTGTGCTTGAATTGTAGTCGTCCCGCTTTGATTTTTGAGATCCAAAGTAGATTAGGATCATATAGGATAGTGCAACTTGTTGTGCTTGAATTGTAGTTGTCCCGCTTAAGTCTTCTTGATTAAAAGTAGATTAGGATCATATAGGATAGTATAAATTGTGATTGCAAATACCTTAGGATTTGGATTAGAAGCGACCGTACTTTGATATTCAAATCTGGAAATATAGAAATTAAGATTAGGGTTTGGTGAAGGACTTAGCGGTGAAGTCAAAATCTAATTAGGACACCTTAGAACAAATATCAATATATACTTTGAAGCACGTGATGAAATATCCCTCTAGGTTAGTGACAGCCTTAGAATTCGAGGCACATTAATCCGTCCACCCAAAGTATTCGTATTAATATTTGTTCCAAAGGCTAACTTAGGTTAGAAACCTCGTCATAATCAAACATGAATTTAAACAAACCGAGTAGATAGAATTAGCAAGGGATTGTGGACCAAATACCCCTAGACTTCTCAAACTTGATTGTCACCCGATTTTATTGCTTTTTGTTACGAACTTTTAATTACTTTAATTTTCCTTCAAACAATGATTTTACACAAAACCCCCCTTTTACTTTTATTGTTTAGTTTAGAAGTAGTTTTCTTTATTAAAAATTAGTATTTCCCTATCTCTTTGCGGATCGACACCTAAATACTACGATCGATAGGTTGTGCGCTTGCAACTAACCTATTAATTGAGTACGAAGGTTTATAAATATTAAAGGCAAAAAGAGTACCAAATTCCTATATCTAAAATACTCAACACTAAATTTCTCAAGACGGGGTCTTCTAATTGGAGCATGCTTGCTGGAACCTACGGTGACATAGCACCAGGTTCTGTATACTTAAACACCCTATTAGTGTATTTTAATTTCCATCACTTGTATTAAAAAATAAACTAGAAAAAATTGCAATCTGATAGTTTTTTCTTTATGTAGAACTTGCCTATACGTACCATGAGGATGACTGAAAAATGTGATGTATATAGCTTCGGAGTAATCATGTTGGAACTGCTTATGGGAAAGCACCCTAGTGATATGATCAATTTATTGTCTTCCAAAGAAGAGGAAATCATACTCCAAGATATCCTTGACCAACGCATTGAACCACCAACTGGACAAGTCATAAATGACATTCTCAAAATGATTGAAATTGCATATGAGTGCTTGAATAATAACTCGTCACTCCGTCCAACAATGCAAGATGTGGTGAATAGCATGGTTTGGGAAATCGGCCGATTTCGAGTCAACTCAGTATCGGCTGTCACCGATCCGATTTTCACCCGAGTCTCGCGCCCGTGCGAGTTTTTCGGCAAAACTCGGATGAACAGTGCTTGACTCGGCCGAGTTAGCCGATTTTTAGGCCGAGTCAAGCCAAGTCAACCGATTTACACCGAGTTGAGCCGATTCAAGTTGAAAATGAGCCGAGTCAAGCATTTTTTTTGGAGAACGAAGCTTTTGGAGAACGAAGATTTTGGAGAACGAAACTTTTTTTGGAGAACGAAGCTTCTTTTTTTGGAGAACGAAGCTTTTTTTTTGGAGACCGAAACTTTTGGAGAAAGAAGTTTTTTTGGAGAAGACAAAGGGCATCTGTTAAGGGATTAGCTCATATGTGGGCCGCACGTAGCACGAAAAAGAAAGAAATAAATGACCCTGATTGGCTCATATGTGGGCCCGAATAAAATTAAATAAGAGAGAGGAAGGGGTGGGCAACAGCTGTGATACGCACCTCCTCTTTTTTTCCCTTTTTTTTTCTATTTCCTTTTGCTATTTCTTCTTCACTGGTCATCAATTACTGGATGCCTCCATTTCTTGTTAGTTGCTTTAAATTTTTATCTTTCTTTTTTTCCATTTATTTATTTCATATACATGTTAGAGGTTAACACACGGTTACACACGGATAATTATAATTTTTACATATATTTATTCATTTTTTTTTCCATTTATTTATTGTATCAGTAGTTTATTTTGTTGTAAGATGTGGTCTTACTATTATTTTTTGATTAATTAACTCGGCCGATTCCGGCCGATTCACCCGATTCCGATTCCACGGTCAAGTATCCGATTCCGATTCCGATTCCGAGTTTCAGAACCATGGTGAATAGTTTCTAGAAGTGAATAGTCAATTGCTTCACAAATTCTAGTAGTAGCTTCTATGTTTGAAGATTAGTTTGCTGTTATAATTCAGTTCAAGCATATGATGCTTTATTTTCATATTTTGTATTTGAAAGCTTTTATGGTTTATTAATGTTCACTTATTCTATGTACGTGTGCTGAGAAATATCCATCATGCATAGAATAATATTTCAATAAAAATTTATTTATATCTCATTAGTAAATTGTCACCTGGTATAAAAAAAAGTGGCAAATGATGCATCGCTTTTGTATGCTAATAGTGATGCTGCATTGCTTCATCTATGTTCTTTAATAGTGTACCAGATGGCTACCACACACCTTTTTGATTTCTTGTGAAAGCGGGGGATTTTGTCCAGTTTTATCAGCAACAAAAAAGAAATAGACACCAATCACAACAAGAATCAAAGACTTTTTGCGAGGATAAAAAGTGACTTTTCGCGACGGAGTACCGTCATAAACGTGCTTTATCTATTTGCGACGGTACTTTTCGCGAGGGAGTACCGTCATCATTGAGCTTTTTCTCTCGCGAAAAGTGCCTACTTTGTTGTTGTGAATCTATCTATAATTTATAAAAAAATGATTAATTTATATTGGTAACATATATATTTACTTGAGAATATTTAATTTTACTTGGGAGTCATTAGTAGTATTAATTTTTATACTTTGCTGGACCAGAGACCACATTAATATCTGCCTATGCATCATAACATGTGCTGGTGTTTTTGTGTTTCCATACTATACCCTGACAACTGTAGCGGAAGTTCTCACACTTAACTCTGATGTGGTGGTCAATCCGGTGAGAACATTTGCTTGAGTTGCTCGGCCTAAATCAACATACTTTGATTGAGATGTCAGGTGTGTAGCATATGGAATGTACTGCGGATTAGACTGGGTTTCCATTATTTCATTAGAGATGTTATTTCACAAAGTGCGATATTAATAGGCCCGTGTGATCCGGCCCAATAAAGCCCATTTATCTTAACCGTCCCATCGTTGCTCAAAGTATCCAGCAATTTATTAGGATCGTCTAATCAAATTTAAAGGCTGTGGCCTAAATGTAGCTGTTAACTTGGGTTGGGCTTTTTGACTTTTGAGGGAGCAGTTGTATGAATATATTTGATTATCTATATGTAATTTTTTTTTCCTACGGACCGGAAATCTTCAAATTTAGAATTGAATTTCTTATAATACTGTTGTCTATCAGATTGGAGCATAATGCTGTTGTATTAATTAATTAGCTCTACTAGTTATGTTAGTACTCTCATGCTGCTAATTATCTTATTTCTTAAGCATATGCAGTAATAGATTTATTATTTTTCTTGTCATATTTTTTAATTCTGTCATATACTAATTGTAGGGATGTTATCTGTCTTCATCATATCACAAGAGAGAACAAGCTGGTCAATTCCTTCCATCTAGCTATTGCTAAGTTCCTAAATGTTAACTGTCTTATATAATCCGTATTGTTCTTGTACAATTTTTAAAGTATTAATACCTACGGACGAAAGTATCTATACCTATGCACGTAAGTATTTATACCTATACACGAAAGTATTTTAATGTAAATAATTATCTCCCCAACCAAATATCCCAAATTGTCTCCGCACTATAAATACCTGTGGGGGACCACTCAAACTAAATGGGGGGGGGGGGGGGGGGACACCAGGGGGACCATACACGTTTCTAAAAATATTAATATTGCCATAACAACATGGGATACTGCAATACTTAATATTTTTTTACATATGACGCTCAATTACATTTGAATGTATTAATATCAAGTATTGAAAATATTTATACCTGTGCACTGAAGTATTTATACGTGTATACATTGTACAAAATTTAATTTTCAGGCGTTTGATCATATTAAGTTAACATCAAAGAATTAATATATATCTTATATTGCAAATATTAAAACCTATGCACTGAAATATTTATATCTATGAGGTCAACTATTTTTATTATTAAAATGTTAATGCGGGGATACGAGGTCTCCACTACTTTACTAGAGGAGGGTTGACGCGGAGACCATTGGGGGACTAAAAAAGGGGATCATCATATCAAGTTACGCATGCAAGTATTAATATCGTACTTTGCATGTATCAATTTGTTATTTTCCAAGTATTTATATAACTATGAAGGTTGAAACGGAGAGAAGTGCATGAACTGTGGAAGGGAGACCATATAATTAGTGGGGACATAGTACAACCTTCCTCTACTATAGCTACGGGGACAGAGGGGGGATATGAGTGCGGGAATGAATATAATTATTCAATTTAATTTGCTGCTAAGATAAAAGCAATAACTCTTTGTTATGGATAAGAACAATTTTGTACTTATTATTCATGTAGTAATTTGTAAGTACAAAATCGTAATTTTTTTTTTGAGTAAAGGTTGAGGTCAAACCACCCAACTATTTAATACCCTTGTTATTAGAACAAAGGATTTCTTCTATCCGAGTTTCAAATCCATGATCTCTCACATAGAGACCATGTGCCTTTGCCACTAGACCGAAGACTTGTTCTACGTACAAAATCGTATTTGATAATTATGAGTCATTCATTTAACCGTATATTAGTTGTAACTGGCAACCAAGATGAATTTTCTAACATTTTGAATAGTCATCGGTGTTGCTGTCCACATAGTCAAATGACAACCCGAATGAAGTCTTCCATGAAGTGAAAGGCTTCTTATTTCCCACCGAACGCAACCTTATCCTGCCGGGCCTGACTGTTACGTTAATGATGATTGAATGTATCTGGAGCATGGTTGATTCCTAGAAGACAGGTAGGTAATACCAGTGTACTATTTGTTTTATATCCATGTCCCTATTCATGAAATATGAACTTTGGAAATCTGGGCACAATTTTTCAATTAAGCATTTCTGTTGGAATTTTGAACCGCGAAGTTGTTGGGTTCTATTGATCTATACGATATCTTCACAAAGGATCAATTATATAAGCACCAAGGATCAATTAGCGCATATCTTCACAAAGGCATTAGATATCAAATTTTCAAGTTATATTACGCTATGTTGAGTTCTATTGATCTATGCGATTCCAACTTGAGAGGGAGTGTTGAAAATAGCCAAGCAAAACAACAACCGGAGATGAACATCTTGAGGACACATATCAAAAGCTTCGTGGAAATTTTCAGATTATATCGAAACATACTAATCTCTTTATTTGGCTCAAGATTAATTGCTCCATTTACAACAGAAGCTACATAATATTTTCTTTAATATTTTCCTTATGAGCAGAGTTCAAATGCACCTAAAGTTGATCCGAACAGTTGATCCGAACAGTTGATCCAATCCTTATCTTCTCTATTTTCAAAGTCCGAACAGTTGATCCGAACCGATCAACATGACCTTCAAAATAAAATATGCTTGGAGACCAAATTTTATATATTTTAAAATTTTTTTACTATTTTTTAAGATAGATGCAAAATCACTTTATCGGATGGTCCAGAATCTCCTTAAAACAATGATTTTGTACCTATCTTAAAAAAAAGTATAAAAATTCTAAAAAATATAAAATTTGGTCTCCAAGCATAATTTATTATGAAGATCATGTTGAGCGGTTTGGATCGACTGTTCAGACTTTAAAAATAGAGATAAAGGAGATAAAGAATTGGATCCATTGGGAGCATAGAAATTTGGGTGCATTTGAACCCTCCTCTTTCCTTATTATGTTTAATACCTTCCTTAATAATTGTCAACGGCTATAGCCTATATATATATAATGCCTTCTTTCCTATAAATATCACTCGGTATTAATTGTAAGTATGATTCATACCAAATTGGTATTAATATTTCTGGACATTTTTAAGTCATGTCAGATGAAAAGTTATTATTCTTGCTTAACCGGGTGATTTAAAACTGAGGAGTCATCAGATGCTTGAATTCACGGTTAAGATTATCAGAGATCATCCAATGTCATTGAAGACCCTATAATTCAATTACCTCTGGACGTCGTCAAAACAGACTAGTAGTTGCTGAAGATTAATTAATTACTGCAATTATACTTGCAATAAAATTATAAAAATGCACATGGTCTTGAAAATTACCTACATGATATGAATATTTTTTTTCTCCGTTCAGAAATGAAATTTAATATTCTGCTAACAGTAGTACATAAAACGCGACCATACATAACATATCATACCCATTCTCATTTTGGGTGGAACAGATCCACTAATTCTTTTATTCCAGTTAGTAAGAGGGATGTTGAACTAAGAAATAGACCTAAAAGCTGAAAGAGGAAAAAATTTCCACATTAACAGTGTGTGTAATGGAAGGAGGCATTCGCCCGAAAAAAAGTCACAATTATTTGTACACGGTTTAATAATATCCAACCATGTACGGTTGTGCTACTTCATACACAATTTTTCCTGAGAAAATCGTGTTTGCTATTTCTCAGTTTCCAAACACAGTTTTTGGTAGAAGTCGTGTACGGTTCATTTGTGCCTCTCAACCAAAACCCCTGTTAGTAATTAATATCTTGTACGTCTCAACTACCTCTTCACACTTACACCCTCTAATTGAGATAGATCGAGACTTCGACTCTTCATCCTCATCTTCATTACCCTCTTGTGAGCAATCTTGCTTTTTTGCCAAGGTTTAATACGATGGCACTTAGAGGAACTATGGCGAGCTATAAGACTCGACTACCCCAATCAGACAGAGAAGAGGGGAAATCAATAATTCAATAACTAGCAACTGTGTTTTCAATCATCATAATATGAAGGTTTAATCACAGTTTTTCTTAGCAGAGGAACCTTCGCATGGATGTGAGACAAATTACGCCTATGGAGAGGTTCCACGATTGAGAAAAGTTATGAATAACCTTCACAATCTTGATGAAATCAGAAGTAGCAAGGTCCTTTGTTATGAAGTACATTTTATGATTCTATACTGGCAAGAAAACATGAATATAAAAAAATTAAAAATAATAATTAGCTTACACGGTTCTGTAGAAATGACTGTGTATAAACCCCTGTGAATTAGGGTTTTCGTTTTTTCGCACCTATTTTTGTAAAGAATACACAGGTAGGACCCGTGTTTGCTCAAGTTCACTATACACGGTTATTTTGTTTGAACCGTGTATGATTATTAGTTAGGGTTTTTACTTTTTTGGCTCCTCTTCGAATTTTGCCTAGTCTTTAATTCTCAACAACTACACCGCTCCACATCTAAGTAAATAATTCTTAGCTCCTCGGTCTCCTCTCTGTCTTTATGAACTCCTCCATCAGTCTCTCAAGTTCCCTCTCCACTTCTCTCTCTTAGGGTTTCATATATATAGCCGATGTCACTTTAGGGTTTTGGCACCGCTATGAGAACCACTAATTTTCCAACTCTGTTCCATTTTTCTTTCTAAACTCGTTAGCTAGGTTTTTCGTGAGTAAGAAGGAGTCAAAGTAGGAAGCCAAGACTAATCGTGAAAGACATAAAACAAATGATTTCCTCCTTCTGTTTGTGTCTCTCTGCATTGGTCATCGTCCTCCCCGTGGAGACACATAACAAAGGATGCGAGGTAGGAGGCAGATAATTGGAGTCTATTCTCACCACCCCAATTTATAAGAGGGTAATCATTTAATTTGTGTGTTAATCTTTTAAGTTCCGATTTTTCTTGAGTTAGGCTTTAAAAAATATATATGAAATTGATCGAGTATAAACTGGCTTTACATGCATAAACTAGCTTTAATTTGTTTGGTCCATAATGATGTGTATACATGGGTTAATGTAAAGTTGTGGAGGCTGGTATGTAAAGTTGAAGGGAAAAAAATATCATGTTTCTGTGAAGTTCTTAATGTACTTGCTGGCTATATATGTATGTTTGTTGCAAGATCTGAATTTACTTTGCAAATTATGATAGGGAATGATGAAACCAATAACAATTCTTGATCAGTCGAGCAGAAAGGAGAACCTGAAACAGAATCGTTTACAAGGCTAGACTGTCAAGTTATGTTTTCTTTATTTTTTTATTTTATTTTCTTCTTAGCTCGAATTGTTAGGGTTTTGACTTTTCTTTTTAATTAGTACCTCTCAAAGGTTCTCTAGATGAAATTGTGAACATGTGAATTTTATGTATAATGTATATTATGGATGTGAATTGTATATGTTTGTTGAATGTTGAATATTCCTGTTTGTTGGATGTTGAACGAATATATGATTGATTATTTTCTGTATGTTGTGATGTTGAATATTTATTGAATTATGGGTGTGTAATTGTAATTGTATGTTTAATGACTAGCAAATATGGATGCGTGCCAATTATAAATTGTATATATAAAAAGAAATCCTTCACAGTTCTAATTAACAAACCTTGTATTGTTTCCAAAATAATATGTGTACGCCTTGTAGAAACCGTGTATATAACCGTTATTATTGTACACGGTTACTTTGGCCGTGTAGAAATCACTGTTTTCAGCACCCTTCTTTTTTAAACCTGACACGGTTCATTTCTATTAACCGTGTATAGTGCTATATAGACATGGTTTGAAAACCATGTATAAAGTACCCACCTATTCATACACGACACTCGCTGACATGAATGTGTAACCGTGTGACATTAGCTTTTCGGACAGAGTATAGTCGCATTTTCTGTACTGGTGTATGATATAAATACTAACTTTTTGGCATGGATAGGAACAATTTTGTACTTATTATTCTTGTAATAATTTATAATTACAAAATCGTATTTGGTAATTATGAAGCATTCATTTAACCGTATATTATTTGTGATATGGCAACCAAGATGAATTTTCTAACATTTTGAATAGTCAGCCCTGTTGTTGTCCGTAGTCCAATGACACCCCGAATGAAGTCTTCCATGAAAAGAAAGGCTTGTTATTTCCCACCAAACCCATGCCTTATCCTCCTGGCCCTAAATGTTACGTTAATGATGATTGAATGTACATGGAGCATGGTTAATTCGTAGAGGACAGGTAACACCAGTCTGTTATTTATTTTATATCCATTTCCATATTCATAAAATAGGATCTTTAGAAATCTTAGAACAATTTTCCAATTAAGCATTTATGTTCGAATTTCCAATTTTGAATCGCCATGCATTGGTTATTTAGTTGGGGTGATACGTGGTTACAAAATGAAAGGCTGCTAAGAATAAAATTCTAAGGTGTCACTATTACAGAAAGCGCGACCATACACGGCATATCATACATGGATTCGAAAAACTGTCACATTAACTGTGTGTAATGGGAAGAGGCGCTCGCACGAAAAAAAGATCTAACATACTCATATGTTCTGAAAGTTTTGAATTGTGTTCATAATTCACATTTATTTGTACACCATTCAATAATAATGAACCATGTATGGTTGTACCACTTCATACACGGTCTTTTTGTTAAAAAAAACTGTGTATTCTTTTGCTCAGTTTTCAAACATAGTTCTTTAGTTCAAGCTGTGTACAATTCATTCCGTGAGTAAGAAGGAGCTGTCATAGTTTAAAATGTTAGAAAAGCAAGAATGTACCAATATAAGAAAAATATATATAGCACATGCAACAAGGAATGACAGAACGAATTACATCTTAATTAGACGCATTGTGAGACAATCCGGAGCAACTTTTCAAGGTAAAATCACTAGTACAAAAAACCCCTTCACCGACCCTCAACCACCGACTGTTTTAATATGTAACAGTCGGTGTAGGGACTGCTGGTAAAATCGTAAATAAGAAGAACCTCAACACTGACTGTTCCATTACAAAAAACCGTCAGTGAACCAACACCGACTGTTTTTTCTAAAAAACAGTCGGTGTTGAGCAGTCACCAACACCGACTGTTTTTTTAAAAACAATCGTGTTGCTCATACCCTACACCGACTGTTTTTTAGAAAAAACAGTCGGTGTTGAGCAGTCACCAACACTGACTGTTTTTAAAAAACAGTTGGTGTTGCTCATACCCTACACCGACTGTTTTTTGTAAAAAACAGTCGGTGTTGAGCAGTCACCAACACCGACTGTTTATTTAAAAAAACAGTCGGTGTTAGTGATACCCTACACCGACTGTTTTTTACAAAAAAATAGTCGGTGTAGGGTATGAGCAACACCGGTTTTAGTTCGAACCGTCAGTGTTGCGTTTTTTTGCTGGCTATTTTTCTAAACAAAGTTCGGAACCGTCAGTGTTTTTATTTCTCTGAAAATTTTGCTTCGCGGGTTTATCTCCTCCGATCAGCCGCCAAAGCCTTCTAAAATTTCATTTCCCTCTTTTCAATTTCAATTCACTCTTCGCCAAACTCTTCTCCTGACCCTTCTCCGCCAAAACCTTCTCCTGACCCTTCTCCGCCAAACCCTTCTCCTGACACGGTACTCCCTCAGTTCCTTCTCCTGATCGGAGCCCCACACTAAAATCCCACCCGCTAGCCAAACCTTGTACCCGCTAATCTAATTTTTGGTTTGTGAAATCGCGAAGACAGAGAGAGTCACGGAGGAGTGCGCGGCCTCACCGGAGACCGCCTGAGGAGATCGCAGAGGAGAAGGTGTGCGCGGCGGCCTGAGGAGCTCACTCCTAGAATCGCGTGGTCCCTGATGCATTGGTTCTGCTCTTCCCTACCTATCTTTTTCAAATCCACTGATCGAAGGTGATTTGTATGTTTTGGGTTATAAACGTGTGCTTCCTTCTTTCTTTTCTTGACGAAACAAGTAGTTGGTAATTCACTAATTGGTATTTGGTAAAGGCTAAGTGGAAGCGTCAGTGACCCGCCATACTGTCAGTAAATGATGTATTGGATTTTGGGAGAAAGACTTTTTTGGTGGAACACTTATTGCTTGAAATGATTCATGATGTATAAAACATTCTAATAAAAACAAATGTGTATATTAAAAAAAGGACGGATTGCAGAGTAGGTAACCGTATCACATAAAATAAAAGGACAAGGGTCCTCTCGTCATGAATCATTTGTTCTCACATGACAAACTCAAATTTCTTTAATATAAACAATGAATTTTTTTAGAAGAAGAGTGAAACTTTTTTGGATTGGGAAGTGGGTTTCTCACAAAACCCAAAACATAGTGTTCTTAATAGAGCAGTTGTTAATAGCCCATGGCCCATCCCTGAATTGAGAATTAATTTAGTTTTCAGCGTCCAATCAGGAAGCGACAGAGCCCTTTCTTTGATTTGTGTTAAAGCTGCCAATTAGTGCTTACTTTACACAAAGGTGCTAATTAGTGCTTACTTTAGTGTTACCCAATGATATTTCTAATTTAAAGGTACAGAGATAACAAAGGTGCTAATTAGTGCTTGCTTTAGTGTTACCCAATGATATTTCATTCTAATTTACTCATATATTTACATGCCGTCACAATAAAAAAATTTAAAAACTTTATTATTATGTGTAATATGTAAAACATAATTATCAATTTTAACAATAGGTAGTTGTTTCTTTTATCAATTTTTAGATGCAAAATGTGTTTCCTATATAATATCTTCGACTAAAAATTCACATGTTTATTTATGTTTTGTACAGAAATTGAAATAAAAATAATGTAATATATTACATACCACCGTTGAATCCGAATTGAGCTGAGTTGCCCCCAGATTCGACTCATGAGTCAACCAAATTAGTCAACTCGAGTCAGATGGTGAGTTGAATCCGATTCATTCCAAATGAGTTACGAATTATGAGCCTTTCGTGCACCCCTAGGAATCGGAATGCTAGAGCAACGTGTTGGAACTCATTATAGAGCAATTATGACCCGCATTATAGTATTATCTTTTAATCGTATTGCTATAATGGTGAGTGAAAACTGTGTAAGAGATTAGATTAAGAACCTCAGGGGCGGAACATAGTGGTGGGGAAGGGGTGCTAAGCACCCCCTATAGTTTGAAAATTTGTAATTTGGTCTATTAAATTTTGTAACTTTTATATGAATTAATATCTTTTAGCCACCTTTATAAAATGAAATTACACTATATTTGATTCTTCAACCCTCAATCTCTATTTTTTAGTTTTTGCCCCTGAAGAACCTGTGGGAATCATATCTCAAATCCGACGGTTATCACTTTTGAGCAGCCGGGAAGAGCTCTGCTTCCCCACCCCGTTTAAGAATCCATACATACTATAAAACGCATCTATGCGGTTATTCCTAAATTGGAGGGTTATAATTAGGATGTGTACTATTATACATTTGAAGTAGGCTGGACTACAGTTTCTGTATGAATTTTTTTTTTCATTTTTCATGTAAGCCCTCTGAATATTTTTTTTTTAATAAGAGGGTTAGGGTCAAGCCACCCAAAATTATTTTCAAACTACAAACAATTTACAATAAATGATTTTAAATTTTTAAATGTAAACATTTCTCATTGTAAGATTGAGTTAATTGAGTTTTTAAAAATGTTGTCTCGTCTTTAAATACAGCTGGAATCCTATATTAATAATATTTTACGCACTTGCTCATAATTACGTAGAACTTTCAAACTAGATTCATAAAAGACCAACCATTTTTACAATTTTTAACCAGAAAATATGATTGTTGCTTATTGTAACATCCCAACTTTTGATTTGAAAATTTTATTTGACTTAAAAGTGATTTTTAACATGTAATTGAAGAAATAATTATAAAGTAGTTATAATATGTCGTTATAATATGTAGAGATTATTTTGAATTTTTGCAAATTAATATGAAGAGCTATTTTAAATTTAATTTGTACAATTATAAGTGATTATATATGTTTCATTTCAGTTTAAAATGTTTTGAAATTTATTCAACGATATATTTATTGGAAACTTAGTATTTTATTATTAAAGTTTAATTCCCTAAATAATTATGGGTTTAGTGCAAATCAGTAATAATATATAAATAAATAAACAAAAAAGGTGAGTTATTTTGTACCGAACTTTCATGGTGACACCTGTCCACTATCTTTGACCCACCTAACACGTTCCACTAATATTTTCTATAGCTGAAATTTCGCTTAGCTTGAATGGTTGGAAGTATTATATAAAAGGGTTAATTGCCGGTGTACCCATCAAAAATTTCAAAATATTCAATATCCCCATCAAAACATCAAAATATCTAATATCCCCATCAAAATTTAAAATCCTTTCTTATATACCCTTTTCTTTATTTAATCAAGGGATCGACTAACAGTCCCCTCATTCTGATTAACTGATATGTAAAGTACAATAGGGACCACTAACTACATTAACAACTTGGGGGACCACTTATGATTGAAAAAATTTACAACTGGCGCGAGTATGTATGGATACTTATGCATGCAAGTATTACCATATAATATATTAAGTATTCATACCAAGGATATCAAGTATTAAAAAAAAAAAAACTGGATATCAACTTTTTTTTCTCTCTAATTACATACTCATCTTTTACACGTTTTTAGAAGTGAGTTTTTTTTTCTCCGTTTAATCTCGTCAATATTTCTGATAATCTGTGAGGAATTTTGCGAATCTAAAACTACGGACATATTCTACGTAATTTTCTCTTTCAAATGAGATCCATGATGAATATTTCTCTTTCAAATGATTGAAAATGTTTACTCAACTTGTTCATCTAACGAGGAGCGTTAGCTTGACCGAAACGGAAAGGCGAAGACTTTTTCTAGGTCTTTTGCATGCTTCCGAAAAGCTATTTAAATGTGATCATTTATCTCTAAAATTTTAAGTATTTATCTCTAAAATGTTAAGTATGCATCTCTAAAATGCAAGTATTCATATCTAAGATACTAAGTATTTCTAAAAAAATTGGACATCACATTTTTTAATCTCTCTCATTACATACCCATCTTTTACACGATTTAGAGTTGTTTTTTTTCTCTGTTTAATCTCGTCAATATTTCTGACGATCTGTGAGTAATTTTGCGATCTTAAACCACAAACTTTGCGAATCTTCTACGTAATTTCTCTTACAAATGAGATCCATGATGAAGTATTTTCGGGTTCTTCGTCGTTCAAGTATTCATACCTCGTTATAAAATGTAGAGATTATTTTTGAATTTTTGCAAATTAATATGAAGAGCTATTTTAAATTTAATTTGTACAATTATAAGTGATTATATATGTTTCATTTCAGTTTAACATGTTTTGAAATTTATTCAACGTTATATATATTGGAAACTTAGTATTTTATTATTAAAGTTTAATTCCCTAAATAAGTATGGGTTTAGTGCAAATCAGTAATAATATATAAATAAATAAACAAAAAAAAGTGAGTTCTTTTGTACCGAACTTTCACGGTGACACCTGTCCACTATCTTTGACCCACCTAACACGTTCCACTAATATTTTCAATAGCTGAAATTTCTGTTATCTAGAATGGTTGGAAGCAATGTTCTAAATAGCGTGCTATAGCGTTTTCGGACCAAAAAAGCTATGACGTTGTGGCCATATAGCGGCGCTATATGGCTATAGTGTCGTTTTTTCAGCCGTTCCGCTATGACGCAATGAACGCTATTTAAACCTTTGGTTGGAAGTATTATATAAAAGGGTTAATTGCCGGTGTACCCATCAAAATTTTCAAAATATTAAATATCCCATCAAAATATCCAATGTCCCCATCAAAATTTAAAATCCTTTCTTATATACCCTTTTCTTTATTTAATCAATTAATAACCTTGTATTGAAAACCAGATTGACTAATTTACCCTCTAACAGGACAGAGGAGGAATGTCTAGACTCTTCTCTCCTTCACTTTCTTTCATCTAACCTCTTCTCTCCTTCACTTTCTTTCATTGACTGTCTAGACTCTTCCCTCCAGCATTAAACGATACCAGCTGTTAAGCATGAAGCTAATATCAGGCTGGAAATGCTCAAAACAGATATGCACAACTGAACAAGTTACTAGCAATATATAGTCCGACCTGTTAAGCATGAAGCTCTCAAGTAGTGGGGATCTCCACCTAGCTAATTGATTATTGATAGAATTATTTAATCTTACGTGAAGCTCTCTAACTTCTTCTACTAGTAGACATATTTCATTAGTCATTAATCAAAGAAAGATGATACCTGTATCTTCCTATTCCTCTGTTTCGAACATTATAGGAAAACAGTGATCTAT
The DNA here is from genome assembly GCA_028015225.1 of Carex myosuroides. Lineage (NCBI taxonomy): Eukaryota > Viridiplantae > Streptophyta > Magnoliopsida > Poales > Cyperaceae > Carex > Carex myosuroides. The sequence continues at coordinate 175,784 of CM051470.1, read as the reverse complement.
TGATTAAAAGGAACACGTGTATTTTCTATTTGTTTGGGCTCTCTTCTTCATCAAACATATCGTCATAGAAATAAGATTAACTAACAGAAAATAAGAAGAGCGGTTGTGGAAAAAGGAAAAGAAAAGAATAAAAACAGACGAAAACATAGGAAAATTAAAGGATAGGAGTTGGCACCGGCAGTTCTTCACGGCCGTGAAACACAGAAGACAGAGAAGACAAAAAACATACTAGTTTGCTTGGTGGATTGATTGAGAGCCATGGCGTGTTATCAACTTACAATTTGGGATTTTGTGAGTAAATTCTTTGTTCATTCTCCTTGAAAATTTCGTTGGTTACGATCTCCTTTTTGAGAAACTGCTTTGTTGACTGAATTTAATTCCATGACTTATTACTTTCCCGACCAGAAATTTTTTCTTAGGGTTGTCCTTCCTTTTGATGGAACAATGTTGAATTGTAGAAAATTGTAATTGACCAACAGATCAAAGTTGTGAGTCATTCTTGAATTCTAACCATTTTGCGTAACTTGAAATTGATGGTGAAGAAATTTAAAAGTCTTGAATTTGAATTCAATATAGGTTTTCGGGCAAATTTGTTAAATATAAAAGATTACTACTATAAGTCTTGGAATTGAGATAATCAAGTTTGGACAACTTAGAAAGTCTGTAGTCCCAAACTTACACCTCAATTGATGTATTCCTAATATCTTTTTTTTGAAAGCTTGTCAGAGGCTGACAAGTGAATTGTATTTAAAGTAGATCAAATTACATCACTGTGATTTCTGAGATTATCACAGCATATCCCTTGTGCACATGCTCACAACCACTCTTCTAAGTTTTCTAGCAGCTTCTGTGCCATGCAACAGGCATCTTTTAACCTCTCTTAACCCCGAATTTCAATACAATAAACATTATTATTACTATTCTATATAAAACAAACGAAGAGGCAACTTTTTAACACAACTTGAGCCATTGTTCCATCTCTTGGCAGCATCTGTCAGCCATCAGGTTTGGAGGTAAAGATTGATCTCTGAATATTACAGCATTGCGCTGTTTCCAGATCCCCCACGTTACACATATAAACCTGGTCATCCATTCTTTTTGAGGCATATTACCCTTCTGCTTGACCATTTTCCATGATTGATAAATGGTATTAGACACCGTCTTACCAGGTTTGAAAATTTTCCTCGTCAAGATTCGGGCTACCTCCAGCCAAACTGATTTGGCATAAGGGCAAAGGAATAACACATGTAAAATTGATTCCATAATTTGTTGCTAACTTGTTGCTAACTTGATTTGTTGCTAATTAACTTGATTGTCTCATTCTAGTGGTTGTTATATTTGTACCTTTCTAAGGTAGAAAACTAGAAGAGTAATTTTGCTCAAAGTCTTAATTTAATTCATGTTAGATTTGGAAATTTCAGTGGTTGTTATATTTGTACCTTTTTTTTATTCTTGACTCAAGAATTTGGAAATTTCAGTGAGTTGTAGTTAAATGAATTAGTTGAGGACACTATTGAACTACTGGATCAATCTTGTTAATTGGTATAGCAATGGATAAAAAATAAATTTGTTGTCAAAATTTACATCAAATATCGACATCATAAATACAAAAACACAAAGGACATCTTCTTAATTTTTAATTTGCGCAAAAAGTTCTAACATAAAAAAAGAAGTTGAATTCAATGAATAAGTTATCCCACGAAGAACCCATAAAAAAACATGAATTTATTGTCAAAATCTATAAAATAATGCACTCAGGAGTATCAATTAAAAATCATTCCGTAAATCTAAATTGTATTTACGAATGTTAATGTAGAACCCCTTCGCTCCCTTAAGTTATCCAAAGAGCGCCACGTGTCCTTTCCTTAAGGTGGCTGATGTGCCTCAGCGGGCCCACTGCGGCCATGCTCCAAGCTCAGTCTAAAAAAAAAACAATTTGCAACCTAAAAGACGAATTAAGATCGATCAAACCCAAATTTGGATTCAGAAGTCGACTTAGAAAAATGTACAATTCTATGTTGTTAAAATCGCATCATAAAATTCTACCTAATATGCATGTCAAGAGAAGAATCATACAGAAATGGACTTGGCGAATGGGGGTTAGAGGCTGGTCCGAGTTAGTGAGTTCAATTTGAACAGAGTTGGAGGCAATTCAGATTCGACTGATGAGTAACTGAGTCAGTTAACTCGAATCAGAATTACGAATCAAGGGCTTTTTGTGCATCCCTAGAAATTGGAATGCTAGAGCAATGTTTTGGAACTCATTATAGAGCGATTATGACCCGAATTACAATATTATCTTTTAATATAGAGAATTTTCTCATTCAATTTCGAACCAGCCTCTTCAGAAATATGTGCCTTTTCCATTATAGAGTTAATTTGGTTTTGAAAAAAGCTGTCTCGTCTTTAAATAGAACAGAAATCCTATATTAATTATATTTTACGCAAATGTTCGTACTTATGTAGAACTTTCAAACTAGATTCATAAAAGATCAATCATTTGTACAATTTTTAACTAGAAGAAAATGATTGTTGCTTATAGTCCAAATATTTAATTATATAAAAGAAAAAATTTAAAATATTGATTTTATATTTTTTTTTTATTGATCATATATATGATGCAAAAGAAAAATAGTTTATTGACAAACTTTCTTTACCGCAAGATGCACAGATAATATTATACTTGTAATGCTTCTTTTTTGTATCCCATACAGTAAAGAATTGTTAAAAACTGTTTGTTACATGTTGTGGTATATATATAAAAATGTTTCATGTGTACATATCTTTCTGCCTTTTTTATATTTTTTAAACTCATTTGGTTGCACGTATCTCTCGCAACTTAATGCAGATCAAAGAAAAACTATGTGTTTGTGAACCTTTTTTGTTTGTTTGGATATTCTAAAATAGTAAAAAAAACATGATTTTGACCTTTAATTTTATACATAATATGCGGCGGGTGAAAATATTTTTGTGTAATTTTTCAATTTTTTAAATTTGCATATTACATCCTTAAAAGAAGTAATATTTATTGATATTATAATGTGATGTGACAAAAAACAATCGATTCATTAAATTTTTTTCAGCACATAATGCGCAAATAACGGACATGGTGAATGGTGAAGGAAGCATTCCAGGTGGCTGCCAAAATTGATGGTGTGATGATCCAGGAGGGAGATCAGAGCCAGCACGTCGGCTCAGTCCAACAGTAGAGGTCCTCTGGGAGATTAGATTTTGTAATAGGAACTTAGTTGGGATTTGTCAAGGTCCAGTTAGTAGATTGTGCAAAGGGAATATATATATGTGATAGTAGGAGGAAGTAGGGTATGATGGAAGGGCTGAAGGAGGTGTACCATTTCTTATTTAATGAAATTTAAATTTCTTGAATTCTTGACTTGGAATGTGAGGGATTAAATGAAAAAATGAAAGAGAACTACAATTAGAAAAAATGATTCTAGATGAAAAGCTACATATAGTGTGTTTGCAAGAAACAAAGTGGTCAGTCCTAAACACAAATTTTGTTAAGCAAACAGTTGGTAGGGCCCTGGATCAGTATTTACTGGTACCAGCACAGGGCACAGCAGAGGGATACTACTGGCATGGAATTCATCATTTTTCACCAAGATAGGCCAACAATCTGATAAATATTGTCTTTCGGTAGACCTAGCCATCAATATGGACGATACAATATTCAGGGTTACAGGCGTATATGGGCCTGGTAACATTCGGGATAAGCAAGCCTTCTATGCAGAACTCTGGGGAGCCAGACCAGTAAATGACTTGCCATGGCTGGTACTTGGAGACTTTAATGTTACGATGAACCCACAGGACAGGCCAGATAACACTAATCACCTCCATCACATGATAAGATTCAAAGCAGTCACTGATCAGCTACAATTATTGGATCTAAGACTGCAAGGAAGAGCCTACACTTGGTCCAATGACAGAGAAAATCCGACCTTTGCCAGGTTGGACAGATTCATGGTCTCCACCTCTTGGGCTTCCTCCTTCCCCAACACAACTAAGATTTCACCATGGTTTGGAAAATCGGCCGATTCCGCCGTGTCCGATCCGATTTTCACCCGAGTCTTGCGCCCATGCGAGTTTTTCAGCAAAACTCGGTTGAACAGTGTTTGACTCGGCCGAGTTAGCCGATTTTCAGGCCGAGTCAGACCGCGTCAGGCCGATTCAGACTGAGTTTGACCGAATCAGACCGAGTTTGACTGAGTTTGACCGAGTTTTGGCTGAGTCAGCCATTAAAACTGCGATTAAAATTATTTTATATAAAAAGATGTTTGTAAAATGGCCGAGTCATACAGCTGGAGAGTTGCATACAAGCTGGAGTCATACAAATCTAAATTAATTACTAATTTTGTTAGAATAGTATATATTAATGTTAGAATAGTACGTACATATTTTTTGTTAGTTAAATATTAGTATACAAATCTAAGTTAATTACTAATTTTGTTCTCCATTATTTTATTCGATATTATAATTAATTTATAATATCTTTTTACTCAATTTGAAATAGACACAACAATATCCCCATTTGTATTGTAATATAGAGGACGATGAGATAATCCAGCCAGTTCGGTATAACATCTGGCAATAAAAAATGTGTTCTATTTGTAATGTTTGTATTACATTATATAATTAGTGAATTATTTGAGTGTAATATTTTGTGTTAATATAGTTTTTTTATAAATTATTTTTTTTACCAATTTTTTTCTATCTTTTGGCTACAAAACAAGTTTCAGCAAAAAAAATCCGAGTTTCCGAGTCAACTCAGCCGATTCCGGCCGATTCACCCGATTCCGATTCCACGGTCAAGAACCCGATCCCGATTCCAATTCCGAGTTTCAGAACCATGGATTGCACCTTCCTAATATAGCTCTAGATCACTGTCCAATAGTGTGTCAAGCTCAGACCAAGTTTCAGAATGGAGAATGCATGGTTAAGTTCTCAACAGTTCACACAATTGATACAAGATACATGGTCCCTCTGCCCCACAGCTCAAACACCAATTGAGTTAGGCAATAAGCTGATACAGCTGAGGAAGGAAATCATAAAATGTAAGAAGCAATATACGCAGGAAAAACAGCAGCAGACTGATCTTTGCAAGCAATGTTTACACTGGTTGGCACAGCAGACAGAAATTAGATCTCTTACCAGGGTGGAAAAATTACTAAAGGAAATGATATTGGAGAGACACTCCACTCTCTGTCATATTGAGGAGCAAAAATGGCATCAAAGAGCCAAGAAAAATTGGGTGAAACTAGGAGAGACAAGAACACGAGATATTTTCACCAATTGGCAACAAAAAGAAAAAGAGCTAACCTCATAGATGTTGTACAAGAGGCAGGACAGCAACACTAAATTAATTCATTTCAATTAATTGCTTTTACTCCAGCAATTATTATTCTTCTTCTTTTCTGTGAAACCTTCATCAAAATTTGCATGTTTTTTCTTTATTTACTTTACTTTTTCTTACTTGTGCTTGTTTTGTTAATTGATCATTGTTGATATTCATCATATTTACGTATTAATTGTTGGTATAATTTTTGATTAAGGACTTGGTTGGTTAATTAATTAATAGCATATATATATTTTGTTTCGTTATATTTGATGGATCTCTCAGGTAAGGAATAAGGAATGTTCTTTTAATTTCCTTCTCAAGACCACGCCTGAAATTATTATTATTTGAATAAATTTTAAAACTGTCCATATCATTATTTTCTTTAATTTTTATTTATTGGATGTGAAATTTGATGCTTAGCTAATTAATTAGACTTGAATTGCTTGTGGTGGTGGTCACTCCTATATATTATCGACTCTTTATTTAAACAAATATAATTTAGGTAAAATCCCCTTCTTCTTCTTTTTTTTTCTTTTCATTTTTTTGTACGAGTGACGTGATTAAGTATGCTAGCTATATGGACCCAGAAATAAAAGTTATATTATGCTATGGTTATAAATTAAACATCAGTTATGATTTTTTTTTAAATTAATGTTTCAAACCGTTATGTAGTTTTAATAATATAGAATGATGGTCACAACTAAGAATTAAGAAATGTTACATTCCGATATTTACAAAGAATGAAGTTGGCAACAATACCTGTTTTTATATTCCTATTCTTTTCTGAAACTCTTTTATAAAATTCCACCCAATTCAAATTAAACAAGTACATTAAAATTTTCTTCATGCAAAATTAAGTAACGTCCTTCTCTCGATTTTTGTTTTTTTGGCTAAATTTGTCAACGAAAATAGATAAGGAGTGGGATAATAATTTATGTCCTTTTATTTTTCTAAATTTATTTGTTATTTTTCTAGAAGTTTAATTTATTAAATAGAAAATAGTCTAATTCGTCGACACTTGCTCGGCCTAGTCTTTAAATATTTTCATGATGTGTGTGTGGATAATGTGCAGTAGAATTGTAGCTATAATATTAAATAAAGCAACGAAATAAGATTGCTAGTTAATAAAATAACAATTGGCAGATTTCATGCACATCATGAGCAAATAAATAAACCTATGAAACTCCTATGCAGACCTAACTGAAGGACTGATTGACCGATTTTTTTATTAATCAAAAATAAATAAATAAAATATCGCGAAAGGGGATTGATTTGGTGAAATTTTGATATCTAGGTAAACCGAAATTGATTATCCCGTTCCACAGGACGGGACAATTTATCCCGTCCCACTAATTCCAATTCATAACCCGCTAATTTCTTCTTAAGTAATAGGTTAAGCAGAGAAAAAAAATAAAAATCTGTGGAATGGGATAATCTATCCCGTCCCACAATTTTTTTTTTTTGTTTCTTCTCTTCTTAATTAATAAGTTAACAGAGTGAAAAATGTGAGACGTAACCCGTTCCACAAAAAAAAATTTCTTAGTTAATTAGATTAGCGGGGTTATTAGTGAGATGGGATAAATGATCCCATTTTACCTATATTTAAATTTTCAACAGAAACGACACGCTATCGCGATATTTTTTATTTTTATTTTTGATTAATAAAAAATCGGGACTGATTGAACCTCAAACAATTAAATTACTGTTAGATGACATGTCAGCAGATCTAACTGAAATATTAAAATCTCAGTAACATAAGGGGCTGATTGAACCCCAAAAAAAAGTTCTTAAACCCAATTAAACCAAATGGGATAGTTTAGGACCAAAACCAGACTTTTCTCTTTTTCTTCTTCTTGGCTCAAGTTAGATGGACGTGTTCCATGACAAGATCTTGCGCCGTATTAAGGAATTCATTATTTTTTTTTATAATGGGGAAAAATTACAATATTTAATTATACACAGAAGGTAGAGAAACGAGAAAAGTAAATAATAATAATAATAATAATACATAACTACATGCATTTTTCGAGATGGAACTAATATGTAGCAATTTATTTTTTACAATAATCAAACCTAGTAAATTAGTTATAGAAAATATGAATAACCACACTAATTATTTAGGACTAATTGGTTTTTTAGTGAAGCTAATTAATTTTTGAGACATGTTATTTAAAAAAACAGAGCATTTTTTTACACATAAATTTAAAAAGTTTGTTTTCTTATGGAATATTAAAGGTAAAAATTGCTGTGTCGAATTTAATATTAGTTGTATGACACATAATAATTGGTATTTGAATGTAGGTTTAAGCTAAAAATATGAAAGGTTGTACATATTTATTTTTTTATTTGTGTTTGTTTATGAATCTTTTACTAAAAATGTTGCCCAATTCAGTTGAGAGAAACTAAATCCCATTATAGTAAAAACTTTGAAAACTGGAGTAAGAAGCAAATTTCAAGTTTAATCTAGTGTTATCTCCAAAGAAAAGGAATGGTGCACCAGTTTCTGCCTTTTTCATTGCAAATTGTTGGAATGAAAAACCCAGTTACAAATTATAAATAGTTTTCTTTTGCAGTATCATGTTTAATATCAGATACCTTCATAATATTAGACAACAATTCAGCAAAGAAACAAGCACAGAAGAAGAGTAATGAAACTAAGTTATACCAACAACAATTTCCTGGATCAGATAGGACCCAAAACTATTTCTGTCAACACTTGTAATAGCCCCAGCTGCTCTAGCAGGTTTGTACCTGGTCTGAAACCCGTTCCGATTCCCTCTTGGCAATCCATTGGACTGGTCTCACACACTGAACTGGCTATATACTCTGGGGCTGTTCTCAGCATCTCGAGATCTCTCGTGAATAGATTTCCTTTGTCAATTTCTACAGTTCTCCATCTAATAATGAGAGAAGTTAATATATATAATAAATCAATTTCTACAGTTCTCCATCTACAGTTTGCACTTTTATTTCCTTTGTTAATATGCATAGCACAGATTGGTCCTTACTATAAATCAATATCAGAATTTTCAAAGTGCAAACAATCTTATCTGTACCGTTCAACATGATCTCCATATGAAAATCTATTTGTATAGATCAAATTTTACAATCTTTTTAAAAAAATTACTTTATGTTTAGATAGGTTAAAAATCAATTGATATAAAGATTCTAGACCATTCAAACGTAGTGATTTTCTACTTATCTATAAGATAGTAAAACAAATCTAAAAAATGTAAAATTTAGTACATTTTAATTAGGAGATCATGTTGAACATTTTTGAACTCTGAAAACAAAATATTGATATGTAGTTGGGACCAATCTGCGGTATGCGTAGGACCATAGCCTCACTCTATTTCAAATATATGGTATAAAAAGGACTATGAGCATTTGCAAGTATGATATGAAATCTCTTATTAAGCACAGAGATGTCAAGAAAGAATCCAAAATATGAACCAAGGATTACAATTAGGAGCAATATTTGCCCAAAGAGAGCATCAAATATGTCAAATATCTTGGTCCTAATTCATCAAAATTATCATATTTAGTCTTCTATAATTTGTAAGTTATACTGCGATATAGAGGACTAATTTTGACATTTTTTATATGAAATTTCTAATTCTTGGAGGATATACACATGATATTTCATTTTGCAATGGACAAATTATAATTCTCAATTGACAGAGTACATGCAATTTTTTTGAAATTTTAAATAGACATACACATAAACCTGCTAATTTGATTAAAATAAAGGTCTCAAATTAAAAGGAAAGATTACTTGTTGCAGGGCTTGACGGGCTGCCTCTCTCTCTTGGGCTCTCCTGCGCTTTGCCTCCTTGGCTTCGGCCCGCTTCCTTGCTTCCTTATCTGCTTTTGCCTCTGCTTGTAGCACATGATCCATAATCTTTAGATCAAGTTATTTTCTACCTATTTAAAAAAATAGTAAAAATTTCTACAAAATGTAAAATTTGGCAATCAAGTACATCTTTATATGAAGATCATATAAAGCAGTACGGATCGTCTGTTTGGACTTCAAAAATAGAGATATGGATCTATAGTACGGACCACTGTGCGCTATGCATCAACCCAGCTGGTAGTACTTTAAAGCCCTACAAAGGTTGTCATGAACAATAGACAGGCAACAATTGAAAACTTGGTCAAGAGTCTTTTCATGAGCTTTCAAAATAGTTTCGGTAAAGCGGCCCCGTAAGAGTGCAGCTCGGTATTGTTTGTGAGGTTCTCGCTTTTTGGCAGAATCACTGTCCCCTATATTATTTCATGCAGGATATGATAACACTTAGTATCCTCTCAGATTTATATCACATAGGAAGGCTGACTTTCATTTTTTTTTCTTTCTTTTGAGGAAACTTACCATCCATTTGAGCATAGGATTGGCTAGGTTTAACAAGTCATCCACATCTGATTGTTTCGACCCGTTAGATGATTCTGTATGCATAACACGAATAAAATGGTTATTAGGTAAATAATTTTATCATCTCATCTCATTGCAATATGAAAGGCAAGACAAATTTAGACATGTTGAGAAAAGACTAACTAAGATGCACAGTACACCGAGTTATTACTGGTACAACAAAACAATTGGTCATGGGTATTTCTCTTGTTTTAATTGTTTTGGTTTCTTCACCAATGGTCACCAGAAAGGATAGTCCCGGAGCAATTTTATGTTACCAGTCTATACTGGTAAGCCATAAAACAGTCAAAGTTATGTTACTTTTTTCACGATCCGAAGCAGGCTCTGAAGCTTTTTCCTGCAGATTCAAGTGTGAAAAAATGTCTATCAGATAATATACCAGTAAATTTTTTATCATCGAGTATATGCTTAGTAGCCCTAACAAATACAATCACAATAAATGTACCTTGTTTTCATGCAGTGTTGAGGGCTTGAGGCTTTGGCATCTGAACCACTTCGTGAGGAACTACTTGAGTCTGAATCTGTAAAAGAGAAAATATCTCGGCAATTGCAATAAATACAATTTGAATTTAAAAAATTGCACTTGGCAAGAAACCGTAGGGACCACCAGTAAAAAAAATCAGCAATATTGACCAAGATATTAAGGAACATGAGTACCAAAGTTTAAATATCATACGTGATAATCTATTATAATTTCTGGAACAAATTTCTTTTAGGGACTAACCCAAGAAGGATCTAAATGTCAATAGCAAATTCATATAAATCTTCTTCATATTAGGGACTAATAGCAAATGCCAATAGCAAATTCATATTAGGGACTAACCCAAGAAGCTTCTTCATATAAATCTTCCTGACACGTGTCAGTCAACTCTCCTACGTGTCAGGTTGCCCCCAAATTCATCCCTTAGCTAGTAGCTTCTTCATATAAATCTTTTCCCCATTTCTCTTTCTTCCGTTCGATTTCTACAAACCAAATCTCACTCTAGTTCAGTTCAGGTTTCAGTACTTGCTATTTCTATTTTCCAACAGTATCAGTTTTGCAGTTAATAAAAAAAAAAGATCAATGTCAGGTGCACAAGGAGCACAACCCAAGGGGTCTTTCAGGGCCAGTACCTACCTCACTGCACCGGGTTCTGCCAAAGAAGACCCACCAAAGATGGCCATACGGTCTGACAAGGACGAGCCGGGGGTGCCGGTCAACAAGTTGGATGCAGCTGGCTTGGGTGGGCCTGTCTTTGGTGCTGGAGCAGATGATGGTAAACCCCATCTCGGTGTTGCCGGTACCAGCTAGACTGCAAAGTTACATGTGTCATCTATGTATGCAATGTAATCAAATAGGAAGAAGGCAACGGATATTTATGTATATGTGATTATAGAGTAAAAAAGAGGTGTACCAAACAGATAGGAAGAAGGCAATTGTATGCCTTGTATTATTTTTGTTTACTTATTTCTCAACGGCATTAGAAGCATACGCCAGTGCCAGTGTTATTAAATATTAATATATATTGTAACCAAAATTAATCTTGTGGGCCAATTTAATTGAAACCTTTATTCAGTCCTTGGGTTCACCAAATTTAACCTCTTCAGCATACAATTTGGAACTGAAATTGGGTTCAAATTTAACCTGATGTAAAAGCCTGATTTCTCACATGTTGTCCTTGTACTCCAACAGACTCAGGCCGTAAGGTTGCGGTTTACCAGAATCAATGACACCAAAATAAACTTCTGCTAGAGAAGGCTGTACCAGTGAATCATGATTCCAGTACAAAATCACCTAGCATTCCCCCCATTGCTTCCCTAATCTCTAATCAGAATATACCAGTAAATTCTTTATCATCGAAAATATTCTTAGTAGCCCTAACAAATACAATCACAATAAATGTACCTTGTTTTCATGCAGTGTTGAGGGCTTGAGGCTTTGGCATTTGAACCACTTCGTGAGGAACTACTTGAGTTTGAATCTGTAAAAGAGAAAAAGATCTCGTCAATTGCAATAAATACAATTTGAATTTAAAAAATTGCACTTGGCAAGAAACCGTAGGGACAACCAGTAAAAAAAATCAGCAATATTGACCAAGATATTAAGGAACATGAGTACCAAAGTTTAAATATCATACGTGATAATCTATTATAATTTCTGGAACAAATTTCTTTTAGGGACTAACCCAAGAAGGATCTAAAATGTCAATAGCAAATTCATATAAATCTTCCTCATATAAATCTACCTAACATGTGTCAGTCAACTCTCCTACGTGTCAGGTTGCCCCCAAATTCATCCCTTAGCTAGTAGCTTCTTCATATAAATCTTTTCCCCATTTCTCTTTCTTTCGTTCGATTTCTACAAACCAAACCTTACTCTAGTTCAGTTCAGGTTTCAGTACTTGCTATTTCTATTTTCCAACAGTATCAGTTTTGCAGTTAATAAAAAAAAAAAGATCAATGCCAGGTGCACAAGGAGCACAACCCAAGGGGTCTTTCACGGCCACTACCTACCTCACTGCACCAGGTTCTGCCACAGAAGACCCACCGAAGATGGCCATATGGTCTGACAAGGACGAGCCGGGGGTGCCGTTCAACAAGTCGGAGCAGATGATGGTAAACCCGATCTCGGTGTTGCCGGTACCGGCCAGACTGCAAAGTTACACGTGTCATCTATGTATGCAATGTAATCAGATAGGAAGAAGGCAACGGATATTTATGTATATGTTGATTATAGAGTAAAAAAGAGGTGTACCAAACAGATAGGAAGAAGGCAATGTATGCCTTGTATTATTTTTGTTTACTTATATCTTAACGGCATTAGAAGCATACGCCAGTGCCAGTGTTATTAAATATTAATATATATTGTAACCAAAATTAATCTTGTGGGCCAATTTAATTGAAACCTTTATTCAGGCCTTGGGCTCACCAAATTTAACCTCTTCAGTATACAATTTGGAACTGAAATTGGGTTCAAATTTAACCTGATGTAAAAGCCTGATTTCTCACATGTTGTCCTTGTACTTCGACAGACTCAGGCCGTAAGGTTGCGGTTTACCAGAATCAATGACACCAAAATAAACTTCTGCTAGAGAAGGCTGTACCAGTGAATCATGATTCCAGTACAAAATCACCTAGCATTCGCCCCATTGCTTCCCTAATCTCTAATCAGAATATTAATCTGAAAATGAAACAAGTTAATGAAAATCCAGTACCTCTGTAGGTACTTAATGAATGCTAGATTTTATCTATAAACATGGCTGTTTTTCATTCAATAGATTGCCATGTAGCAAAAATCATGTCTTTTTTTTTTTATTTTAGGGATAAAATTACATTGTTGTTAACTATTCAATCAGCAACGAAAAGTTTGCATGCTTACCCCTTAAAATTCCATAAATATCTTTCACAAGCGTTCTCAATTTTCTGCTCTTGTAAGACAGTGCAAAACTGTCAAATGATTTTCAATGTGTATATAGATTCAATTTTCACATTCGTTCTCAAGTTGTTCGGTTTTTTGTGTAAACAATTGAATTTGCTCATAACCAGTATTATGTCCAAAATCTCATGCCATAACTATACATATCCCATTAGGCTTGATTGCTGCTTGATATTGTTTATTTTTTTTTGTCATTTGATAGTCTAACCTCATTGATCCCCTCAGCTGGATTAAAATTGCACTGCAGCCCCTCTGTGGCAATTTTGGACTTGCAGCCGCAGTTCGATGACTGTTTCAAACGGTCATCACCTGTATCCATGAAGGGAAACTTTTAATTAAGAGCCCTCAAAGAGGTCCAGTATGCAAGTTTGGTAACTAATTAGTGTATGTAAACCAAACAACATGTACCAATTAAAGGCAAAGAAACACTAGTGGTATGAAAACCAAACAGGTATTGCTATATCGTTCAAATATTTTATTGTTAACCCCCCTCCTTTTATCTGGGCTTAGGACCAGCTATATACTTTAGACATAGGGAGAGTTAAAATTAATACCGATACCAACCAGCGATTGTCTGGTACAATAACCAGGATACTACAACAAATGACAGGTAACAGACACCTAGTTCAAAAGCAGTATGCAGTTCTTATAACAAAAATTGCTTCAAAAGAAAATGAAGATTGAGAATAGATAAATCAAGTGAGAAGTACCCTCATGAAGATTTAGACTTTAGTATCCCTCAAATTTAAATAAAGAAACAAGGTCAGATATATACCTGCTGGGAAGGTACTGTAGTAGTTTCAACCGGGCTTAGGACCAGCTACTCGTGTCCTTCTCCATTCCTCTGGACATTAACATGTATGCAAAAAAAAAACCAAATAAGAATATCTTACTGATAAAAAAAAAACCAAATCTATTGCAAGAGCCTTTAATTTATTCAATAAATTTGAAAAGAAAGTACCTTATTAATACGGGGTTGGTAAAGCAGAGTGTTTCAAAGAAGCCACCTGCCACCACGGCTTTTAATGGACTTATTTTTTAGAGAAACACATAACCCCGGATGCTCCTCCAGCAAATCAACTTTCTTGATTTCTAGATGGTTTTGTTTTTTCAACATGAGTTGGGGTTCTATTATAAAAGTAGAGCCTCCTTACGTTTCAGAGCAATCGGCCACCACGGCCTTCAATTCTCTTATTTTTCAGAGAAGCAGGTAACTCCGGAAGCTCCTCCAGCAAATCAGCCCCATCGATTTTTAGAATTTCTAGGGCAGTGAGTCTCTCCATTGTAGCAGGCAATGACTTCAGAGACCTTGCACCATGGATATCTAACGACCTTAGGGAAGCAGGTAACTCCGGAAGCTCCTCCAACAAATCAGCCCCATAGATTTCAAGCACTTCAAGCACAGTGAGCCTCACCATTGTTGCAGGCAATGTATTGAGATTTCTCACAGTGAGACACAACCTCTTGAGGGTACTGCTGTTTTGCAGATACCATTGCTCCAGCAAAGCCTCCATCCGTGAACAATGGGAACCATATAGGGAGCTAACAAAGCTTAGGCTTCTTAGTGGTTCGATGAGAAGGAGAGAGAGGTTATCAATGTAAAGCTCCTTGATCTTTAAAGAAGCCAAGCTACTTCCTCGGTCGCCACCATGTGCTTGTTCCCTAGATGAATGTTCAACGAGCTTCTTGCATCCTGATATACGTAGCTCATTGAGAGATCTGAATGCATTTTCTGAGGAGGGAATACGAGAAATATTTGCACATTGATAAATCCGAAGATCAGTGAGAGTAGGAAGGCTTGACGCTGATTCCAGCAGTGGCTCATCAACTTCACCGCAGTTTTCTATTGAAAGGTATTTGAGTGCCATGGGAAGGAGGGTGCTCTGTTTATCAACTGCCATTAGCATTGGGCAATAACTTATTGTTAAATTCTGTAGCGATACAAATTTCCCAAATGCACCCATTGGTAGATATACGAGTTTCTTGCAACCTCTGACTACTATCTCCTCGATAGCTTGCAAACCTAGGTTGTCTTGCAGCAGAAATCCATGCAAGGATATTAAGTTGGGGCACCTTTCTATCTCCACTACTCTTAGCGATGATTTCAGGGATAATGGCGCAAGAGTATTATTACCAGAATTTTGGTACAAAGCTGGAAGAGAAGTCAAGCCCACATTACTAATTCGGAATTCAGTAAGAGAAAGTGGCACATCAGGTAACTTGTCCAGATTTGGACAATCACGTATATCAAGAATTTTCAAGTATGGCATTTTCCATGAAAATAATTGGTTTTTCCAAAGAGGACAACTAAGTAATTTGAGGGATGATAGGTTTAAAGGCGGTGAATCCTCCATCCAATTAGGAGATCTTTGGCCATTATAATTGTTAATTGTCAATTTCATGAGACTGGGAGGGGGTTGGAGGTAATCAATGATTTTCTCAGCGAGAATAGAATTGCTCTCTGAGGTCCATTTCAGGGAGAGCGACATGAGATTATTCTTCCCTAATAGGTTGGCACTCTTAGCTTCAGTATGATCCCCAATATTCTCAATGTTTTCAATGGATAGATGTCGGAGGTTCTTTAGTGTGCCCAGTTCATTTATACGTTGACCACTGTCTTGTCCAACGAAAAAGGTTAACTCTTGGAGAGACGTCAGCTTGTGGACTCCATGAATGGTTTGCATTATCTTCTTTGGAAGCCTCATATAACGCAACCTAAGTAGATTGGTTATTCCAGTTGTTACAATTGGAGAGATGTAAGTTGAATTGATCGCAAACTCCATATCTCCTGGAATTTCTAGTACTTGCAAATGATATAGTTTGTTAACTGAAGCAAGGAGCAAGTACTTGAACGTTTCATCAATGACATAATAAGGTCCACGTCCCTCTGCGGACAGGTAGCGAAGGTGTACCAAACATCTTATCTCTTTGGGCATTTTACTGTTTCTGGATCCACATATTTTCAATAAACGTAAACTTTTCTTAATTAAATTATTCGGAAGAACAAATGAATACCGATGAGTAGTCACATTATAAGTGGTTACAACCAAGCTGCATAAATTTTCAAGATGGGAGACCTTTTCCATTTCCCGTTCATGTACATAAACATGTCGTACAGTGGTAGGTATGGTAATTGATTTATCATTAAGTTCTATTCTACAACATTCTCCATAAGAAACGTTTTGGGCCAACTCATGCACCAGATCATGCATAACATATCTCCTTTTACCTATCCTTGATTCAGCATATTCAAAGAATGACTTCTTTAAAAGTAGATTGAAGTAATCTTCTCCAATATCTTCTGGTCTTTCTTCTTGACTTGATTGTTGCCGGACAAATCCAGAACAGATCCACATTTTGATCAAGTCATCTTTATCAAACTGATGATCTTGAGGAAATATGCTACAAAATCTAAAGCATACCTGCAAATTTGCGGGTAAATGGTAGTAGCTCAATTTCAAAACCTCCACCACATCCTTTGCTTGCTCTAAGTTAAATAGAGACCCGTGATTCAAAACTCTTCTCCAATACTGGTGGTCCATACGTGAATTCAGCAAGCTTCCGATCACCTTTGCTGCTAATGGACTACCTCGGAGCATTTTTAGTATTTGATCTCCAATTGCTTGCATATCTCTATGATTGTCAAGGTTAAAACCACGAAATGCATAGCTCTGAAAGAGCAATCGCAACTCTTGCTCTCCTAAGCTTTGTAATGATAGAGACTCATGCTCTGTACTTATCACACTTGCAAGCAAGTCTGACACTGATTTCATTCTAGTAGTAAATATGATTTTACTACCTTCTTGTACAAACCTCAAAGGAGCAATCAGTTGGTCCCAGTCGCTCCTTTTCTCATCATCCCATATATCATCTAAAACGAGAAGAATTTTCTTTAAATGTATATTTTCTTTCAAGTTCTTTTGAAGTGCATTTAATGGTTTAATATAACGATGATTTTTGCCTAGTTCACCAAGCATCTTTCTCGTTATATCTTCAACACTGAAGTTAGTAGAAACACAAACCCATATTGTTTTGTCGAAATGATTCGACCCGCGCATCTCTTGATATGCAAATTGTACTAGGGTGGTCTTTCCTTGTCCACCCACCCCGACAATACCAAACAAAGAGAGGCGGACATTAGTTGGCCGCTTTAGCCAATCAATTATCTTGTGCTTCTCAACTTCCCGGCCAAACAACTCTCTTTCAACTATAAAAGTAGTTTCACGACTTAAAACTTGACCTGCTTGTTGTCGTGATTCAGAAAGATCATAAATACCTAGCACAGTGGCAGCTTGAAGGAGATGCTCGACACCGTTAGCAGCCTGATCCAACATTGTTACAGCCTTCTTCAACCTCTCCAAAGTATCATCATTGATAGTAGATGGTTTTCTCTTCTTTGAACTAGAAGCGGATCCACCCGCCTCATCTCGGTCTTTCACCATATCCTCCAGTTTTTTGTACTCCAACTCATCAAGCACGTCTTCAGATGCTTCAACAGCCTCCCTAAACTGCTTGACCCATTGGCCAGCATCCGGGTGCTTCATCTTGAGTGCTTCAGCAATGCCCATGACAGCTGTGATCTGGGGGAGAGCTGCCTGTAGCCTCTTTAGCTCGGCTTTGCTATCGGCTGGCAGCTCATGGCCACGCGAAAAACCGATGCTGATAAGTTCTCCGACAACAGCGGACCCCACCCAGTCAACAATGGTTGATAGAGCCATCTTGAAGTTTCTTCTTTCTTCTACTGCGGCAGCTTCCTCAAAGCCGCTTTTTTTTTTTCTCTGTTTTTTTCGATTTTTGTTTTTTCCTTGCTAGTGTTGCTTGGGAATGACAAATAACAAGTAGCAAAATGTATTTTTTATTTTTTTTTAAACACGTACTAAATTGGTGAATGAGAGAACAGATCGATTGAGAATGAAGATAGCAAAAGGCAGAGATTGGTTGGTTAATAATAAGCAAGAGATATGAGAAATAGAGATTTGGACGCGTACCCTACGGCAAGAGATCAGAGAGTCGGAAACAGAGATTGCAAGATAGATTGAATCTAGTTGCAAAAGAGAGGAGATGAATAGCTGGGGATTGAATTTAGTTGTGTAACTAGTCTAGTGCTTGACTTCAAATTGGAGAATGGAAGTAGTTGGTAACTTGGTATTTGGTAAAGGCAAAGTGGAAGAGAGAGAGGACCCTTGTCGTTTTATTTTATGTGATACGGTTACCTACTCTGCAATCCGTCCTTTTTTTAATATACACATTTGTTTTTAGGGTAATTATATGTTCCCCCATCTATACATCCCCCATTTCATCCCCCAACTAACTAACTACCTTTTCTAACTAACTTTCAAAATTCCAACTACCTTTTCTAACTAACTACCTTTTCTAACTAACTACCTTTTCAAAATTCTAACATATGGATGAATACTTAATGTTTTAGAGATGAATACTTTAACGTTTATGGATGAATACTTAATATCTTAGGCATAAATACTTTAAATTATTGTGCAACTTGCATGACAAGATGAGGATGAATACTTGCTTAATGCGGGATGAATACTTGCATGACGAGGTGTGAATACTTGTGCAACGGACAACTCAAAAGTATGTCATCATGGATCTCATTTGAAAGAGAAAATTATTTAAAAGACATTGGTGGTTTTAGATTTGCAAAATTCCTCACAGATCGTCAGAAATATTGGTTAGATTGAACGGAAAAAAAAAACCCACCTCTAAAAACGTGTCAAAGATGGGTGATTGATGTGTCCAAATATGCTTCTATTGCAAGGATGAATACATTTATATAGATGGATGAATGCTAGTTGTGTTACAGATGAATACTTTTTTTGCAAATTTTGAATTTTGAAAGTTAGTTAGAAATTAATGCTCTGACAGTTGTGCGGTCCCCCACATAATTAATGCTCTGACAGTTGTGCGGTTCCCCACACGTGTTGTTTGTCCCCTACTTTATTGTTATAATATATCCAAATATGTTTCTATTGCAAAGTGAATACATTCATATAGATGGATGAATACTAGTTGTGCTACAGATGAATACTTCTGCAAATTCCTAAAATACACTGACAGTTATAAATGTGAATACATTCATATAGATGGGTGAATACTTCTGCAGATGTGAATACTTATTGTTGTAATATATCCAAATATGTTTCTATTTCAAATGTGAATACATTCATATAGATGGGTGAATACTAGTTGTGCTACAGATGAATACTTCTGCAAATTCCTAAAATACTTTTGACAGTTATAAATTCTAACTAAAGTAGTTAGTTAGTTGGGGGATGAAATGGGGGATTGTTCACGGGGGAGAGCTAGGCGGACTCTTGTTTTTATTAGAATTTTTTATCTTCCAAAAGGACGTTTTGGTTGAACTTATACATCACTTGCTGTCACAAACTAAAATTACTTTAATATAAACAATGAAATTTTATAGAAGAAGAGAGAAACTTTTTTGGATTGGGAAGTGGGTTTCTCACAATACCCAAAACATAGTGTTCTTAATAGAGCAGTTGTTAATAGCCCATGGCCCATGCCCATCCCTGAATTGAGAATTAATTTAGTTTTCAGCGTCCAATCAGGAAGCGACAGAGCCCTTTCTTTTATTTGTGTTAAAGCTGCCAATTAGTGCTTACTTTACACAAAGGTGCTAATTAGTGCTTACTTTAGTGTTACCCAATGATATTTCTAATTATGCTAAATTAGAAATTTTTGTAACAATGGAGGTGTCCGTGGACTCGCATTCTAAAGAAAAAACCTTAGCAATTCCATGATCTGATGTTTCTTTCAACGATAAAATGTGTTTCCTATATAATATCAATTTTAACAATAGGTGGTTGTTTCTTTTATCAATTTTTAGATGCAAAATGTGTTTCCTATATAATATCTTAGACGAAGAATTCACATGTTTCCAATATTTATGTTTTGTAAAGAAATTGAAATAAAAATAATGTAATATTTTACATACCACCATTGAATCCGAATTGAGCTGAGTTGCCCTCTGATTTGACTCATGAGTAAACCGAATCTGTCAACTCCAGTCAGATGATGAGTTGAATCCGAGTTAATTCTGAACGAGTTATGAATCATGAGCTTTTTGTGCATCCCTAGGAATCGGAATGCTAGAGCAATGTTTTGAACTCATTATAGAGCGATTATGACCCGCACAATATTATCTTTTAAGAATCCATGCATATTATAAAACCCGTCTATGCGGTTATTCATAAATTGGAGGGTTATAATTAGGATTTGCACTATTATACATTTGAAGTATGGATTTTTTTTTCATTTTCCTTATAACTCTGAATATATTTTTTTTAATAAGAGGGTTGAAGTCACGCCACTCAAAATTCTTTCCAAACTTATGTTATTATAACAAATGATTTTTCTCATCTGGGTTTCAAACTAATGACCTCCTACTTCAGAGGACATGTGCATTTACCAGTAGACCAAAGTCTAGTTCTTGCCCTCTAAATATTTTATAGTAAATGATTTTAAATTTTTAAATGTAAATATTTCTCATTTTAAGATTGAGTTAATCTGGTTTTTAAAAAAGCTATCTCGTCTTTAAATATAGCATAAATACTATATTAATTATATTTTACGCACATGCTCATAATTATGTAGAATTTTCAAACTAGATTAATAAAAGACCAATCAGTTTTACAATTTTTAATCAGAAAAATTGATTGTTGCTTGTAGTCCAAATATTTAATTATATAATAGAAAAATGTAAAATATTGATTTTATAGTTCTTTTGTATTGATCATATATGATGCGAAACAATAGTTTATTGACAAACTTTCTTTACCGCAAGATGCACAGTAAAGAATTGTTAAAAACTGTTTGTTACTTGTTGTGTGGTATAGATAAAAATGTTTCATGTACATATCTTTCTGCCTTTTTTCTTTTTTTTTTGAAACTGATTCGATTGTCACGTATTTCTCGCAATTTAATGCCGATCATATGGTGAAGAAAAATGATGATGTGTTTATGAATCTTTTTTTGTTTGGATATTCTAAAATAGTAAAAAAAAAACATGTTTTTGACCTTTAATTTTATACATAATATGCGGTACGGATGAAAATATTTTTGTGTACATTTTTCCATTTTTTAAATTTGCATATTACAGTATTAAAAGAAGTCATCTTTATTGATTATAATGTGATGTGACAAAAAATAATATATTCATCAATTTTTTTCAGCACAAGATACGCAAATAATAATATACATGTAAATTTTGGGTACAGAGATTCTAAAACAATTTTATATTGTCACAAACAAGTTTTATACTAAAGGATCCAATATGTCATAAAAATATTTTGACTCATTAACGGCTTTAAAACTTAAGATTATAAATATTTTTAGAAAACGCGGACTCATGAAGCAGTGCTTTTTCATAAAGACTTGTCTATAAAAATTAAATTGGATATGGGACTTGTTGAGTTAGATGTTATAATGTTGCATACCATTGTGAACAGAACAATTGCCCCATATATGATCTCCCGGCCCATATATATATTTGAATGAACCACAAGGTTTAGACAAGTATTACTTTTAGAGTGAGGCTATGGTGCTATGCATAGCACGGATGGCTAGTGTACTACGGCTCAATATGGTACTTTTTAAAATCCTAACGGTCGATCCGAACCGTTCAATATGATAACCATATGAATATGTACTTGCAAACTAAATTTTATGTTTTTTCGAATTTTTTGTCACCTCGACAGTAGGGCCGACAACCCGCCGCGCACAACAGCGCAAGGCGTTTCAATTATCATACACAATCTTATAAATATATACATACACTACCAATGACATAGACAAAAGCCACGATACCTGTAAAAACTTTGTGGCATGTCCCGCAGTCTTCTAGTTCAACATCTTGCTTTCGTGTCTTACGCTTTGTACCTGGAATCCACCGAAGTAAAAATATATTAGAGATTGAAAATCTCTAAGTCGTATTCAGTTCCAGTCGAGTTATTCTAAGACCCAACCAACTAAACCAAACCAACACCGAGCATAATTATAAAAGAGCAACATTGATCATCAAGCTGAAGAGACAATTCGAAAATCAATAGTAAACTGCTAGCATGAATGAATGTAGACCAAAATTAGAACCTTACGAAGTAACCCAAAAATAAGTTTACCTATGACATTTCATTAACTAAGTTATGCTTATGATAACATAAAATTTCTATAAACTCCATAGTGCAATGCTCACGCAAGTAAATTAATTATAAATTCAAACATGTATGAAATGCTAACATATCATATCAAATACTCAAATGCTCATGAATCTTATTGAATGCACAAATGTTCTTGTAAACAATTCTTTTAGCATTTCTATCTTGCGATCCAGATTCGACACTTATCTGACTACGGGTCATGCGCTACCACGAATATGGTGCCTACACAATTTCTGTTATGCGCATAACCTGAAATTGTGCGCTTACCACAAATACGGCGCCTACGTGCCTTCAGTTATGCGCTTCCACGAATCAACGGCGCCTACATAACTGGGTCACGCGCTACCACGAATACGGCGCCTACGAAATTTCTGTTATGCGCTTCCACGAATTAACGGCACCTACATAACAGAAATTATGCGCTTACCACGAATACAGCGCCTACATGACCCCGGTCATGCGCTACCACGAAAAGACAGCGCCTACATGACCGGTCAAGTTTCCAAGTTTAATATTCAATCAATACACGAACCCGGTCATGCGCTACCACGAAAAGACAGCGCCTACATGATCGGTCAGTTTTCCAAGTTTCAATCAAGTACAAATATGACCACGGTCATGCGCTACCACGAAAAGACAGCGCCTACATGACCAATCAAATATCCAACTATAATATTCATTCAAATGCACACATGTTTATATGTTATGCTCAAGTATACCCATGGTTCACTTCAAGACTATGCTAATATACAAGTTCATGGTTCATATCGTGCTTTGTTTCATGTATGCAATTATATTATGCAAAGGTTAATCAGCTCATATCTTATGTCATGTATTTCACAGTCTCTAGTACAACTAATGCCTTGTACCATGCATACAAGTTAATTTCATGCAAACAGAAATATGGTTCAGTTCATGATGCAAGCGTATGTCATGCAACTCGTTTATGCAATAAGAATACCAACTTCAAGACTTTAACTACAAGCAATTGGCAACCGAGCAACAGCCAAGCTACACTAATCAAACAAATAATCTCGTGCAATCAGGACAGGCAAATTTCAATATATAATAAGACATTTCACTAAGGCATATTTACACTTACAAAATTTACTTGTCTAATGTATGTCATCATGTACCTCGTTTTGATTCACAATTCAATGGGTCTAATTATTACATAGTTCACTCATTACCGTCTCAATTTATTATATAAATTTTATGGTTCAGTTCATGTGAAGTGGATATTTTATATTGATATCAAGGCTCCTGTCATCTTTTGTGTCATGCATGTATCAATTTGAGAATATAGAAGTTGTGGTCTGTTCCATAATTAAATTATATAAAATAGTTGTACACCATGTAACTCCAAACCACTACCATATATTAACCTTAAGATTACCAACAATTTACTTCTCTTAGGCATTTCACCGAACAGCTAATGTGCAGCAACACACCAGACCCGTACCAGTAATTTACTTCTCTTAGGCATTTCACCGAACAGCTGGTGTGCAACAATACACCAGACCCGTACCAGTGATGGTACAATAATCGCTCAATTAAATCACAATCATCAAGAAATCAACATGCGATCAAAAGCAAGCAAAGAAACCCACGAGCTTACAACAACAATTAAACAAGTTAGAAGGGGCTAGGAATAACTCGAAATCCGCACCTTGGCAATGTCGGGCACGATGTGGTTAAAGCGTTGCCGTGATGCATGTGATGTCGATGCTTGAAAAATCTTGCTTGTTCCTGCGGTCTCCACAACCAGCAGAGGAGCACCAATTCCGACTCACCATGCCTGGCACTTTGCCTGTTGCTTGCCTCGGGTTAAGTACACACCGGCAAGGAAACTCCGACATTTATTTCTCCGTGGACTGTTATCTTCCATACTTTTTAGGTTAACTTTCTAGAGAATAGATGGGGATGAGAGGTGGTCAAAGAGGTGTTACGGTGAGAGTAATTTCAAGAAAGAAAGATTAGGAGGAATTGAAATGTTAAGGAGCGGATTTCCCAAGGTAAAATAAACATAGAATCTCTGAAGAGCGGCCTAGAAGAGAACTTGATCGGCTTGGAAAAATTACTGGGATTAGGTGTTACCAAATGAAATGTCCATGTGGTTAACAGGTGTCGCTTTGATACTAAAAAGGAATTCATGTTACTATTAATTCTACTTATTTATTGATGATGATTTGCGCTAAGCCCCCTATTACTTTAAATATAAGACTTGACTTTTAAATGGCTAAATACTTTTTAATAAAAAGTTCCTAAATCAAAATTCTTTTTTTTCAAAGCTTGGAGAGAAAATTCATTGAATAATAATAAATGGTGTTAGGTAAGAAAAGTGAGTTGTTAAAGTAGCTACATGTGTCCTAGACATTTGCTAACGGGTACCTCGGGCAGGGCAGGGCAGTGCCCGAGGCGGGCAGCGGGCAGCGGGTAGGCGGGTAGGCGAGTACAACGGGCACGGGTAGGTGGGTTTTTTTTTTAAAAACTCCGCCCTGCCCGTCTCAAACCCGTGCCCGTTGCGGGTAGACGGGTACAACGGGCACGGGTACAGCGGGCACGGGCAGGACGGGCACGGGTAGAATTTTTTTTTTTTTTTTTTTTTTGTTGTTTTCTGTTTTGTGTTCTTATTTGTTTTCTTATTTTTTTTAACGTGTCGTACGAATATTATTACGTGTTTATAATTCGACTTTTAAAATCTGAATAGTTCAATATCAAATATTGTATATATATATACATAAAATTATCAAGTCACATCTTTATAATTCCTAAATAAATAAAATTTGTAACTCATATATAAAAATTATTTGTGCGAAAATTTGTATATTTATTCGGCTAAGTACAAGTCTAATTATTTATTTCTTTACAGGAGTAATTTTATACTAAAATACGCTAGATTACTTGAAATTATGTTAAATTACACTATATTACAATAAATTATGTTCAATTATACTAAATTACGTTAAATTACAATAACCTCGCTAATTATGCTGAAATACGGTAAAAAAAACACTAAACTACACAAAATTACGCTATAGTAGACTGATTTTGCTCATCTTTCATGAATTATAAAAAATAGTAAAAAAATTCCAAAAATAGTAAAAATTGGTAATCTGCAAGTTCATTATGTAACTAATTTACTGAGCTACTTGGATTGAATGATAGACATGAAAATCTTAATCGAAAACTTCAACTCAAGTTTTGAGGCTCTTCCCTTAGTTTTTTGACGAATCCGACGGTCGGATCGGTCTCGACGAACGGATCAAAAGTTATGCCCTTTTTTGTCAAAATTTCATTTTAAATTGATAATATATTTTCTAAATGTTCATTTATTTTTAATAGGTTAAATAAAATATAAATCAAAAATATCTTAAATCAATTACTTTAAAACAATAAACATTTTAAATTGATAATATATTTTGTAAACGTTCAATTTAAATTGATAATCTAAATCTAAATCTAAATTAAATAAAAATTCAAATCTAAATTTATATGCAAATTAAATTAAATCTAAATTGAATATAAATATAAATCTAAATTAAAATTTAGATTGAATCCAAATCTAATTTAAATCTAAATTAAATTAGATAAAAGGAAAAAAAAAAAAATAAGCCTCTGGAGTCTGGATTATCCCAATTTCTGCCGATTGCCGAACCAATTGCCTCTGGAAAAAAATAAGCCTCTGAATCCAAATCTAATTGCTACAGTGATCTGTCAATATTAACAGAGCAGATTTAGCTTCATGCAGCGCAATATTCACATGATAACACCCAGTGCGCTGCCTGTAGCCAAAACTGCTCTGTTAACAGTAGCCAGGGGGAAAATTTTTGAATTAAAGTGTTCGGCGGGCAGCGGGCAGCGGGCACGGGTACGGGTACAGGCACGGGTACGCGGGTGCGGGTACACCCGTGGCGGGTGCGGGCAGACGGGCAGCGGGCACGGGTCTGCCGCCGGGTACGGGTACACCCGGGTTTGGCACCAAAACAGGCCACCCTGCCCATTTCAAGCCCGTACCCGTGTACCCGTTTACCCGGGTATACCCGGGCACGGGTACGGGTACCCCGGGCACCGGGCACGGGCGGACCGGGTTCGGGTTACCCGTTAAGGGCAGTGTCAAACGTCTAATGTGTCCTTTTCAGGCAAGTTATTTTATAACAACGCATCACTATATTTTTTTTTCTTATCTAATAATTAGTATGTTTGGAATAAGCCCCTTATATCTTTGATAATAAAACATTGTCATTTAAATATTAAGATTCTAATTACAAATTGTTTAGGAAATATTAAGATATTCCAAACTTAACTACAAACCTATATATTTACTTACGTGACTTTATGATCAATTAAGGACTAAATAGTTATTTTTATTTATTAGAAGTTCAATGGGAGTCTAAACATATTAGGACCTTATAAAAAATTTATTCAATGGCATGTTTTACTCTGTATCTAATAAAATTTTCGAATGTTCAAAATTGAGATGTTACAACACAATGTAATAATAATTTCATCGATTATGTATTTTTACCTCATGTCAATTAATATTTCCTAGTATTCAAAAAAACTAGGATGTTACACTGTTTTTTTTCTCAATTTTTTTTTTCGATTTTTGTTTTTTCCTTGCTAGTGTTGCTTGGGAATGACAAATACCTAGTAACAAAATGACTTTTTTTAATTTTTTGTAAACACGTACCAAATTGGTGATTGAGAGAACAGATTGAGAATATAGATAGCAAGAGGCAGAGATTGGTTGGTTAATAAGCAAGAGAGATAAGAATTAGAGATTTTGGAAAGAGATAACGTGTAATAACCACTGGTCTAGAGCTTGACTTCAAAATCTCAAGTCTTCTGCATTATTGGAGAATGACAGATTCTATGTGTCATTCACAGAGTTACAATCCCTGCAAGATAGGAAACCAACGAGTTACAATCCACATGGGGTCACACTCAGTGATCCATGCACAGGGACCATGAATAATTGTGCATTAAACAAAACAGAGGATGGGTAACTCATCCAAACCAACGAGTTTAAGATTAGAGCTTGTTTTACAAAAATCAAGATACAAAATGGATATTGCAATTTCCTTATTATTTATCCACAATAATTTTATTTTTTGTTAATTGCTCCAGTACATTGTTTTTGAACCATCAGATAAAATATAGGCATGATGGGAAAAGAAATATAATCACTTGTGTTATGTTTAGTAATAAATCAATTAATTTGTAATAAGAGAATTGGATATTCAACAAGGTATAGTGGTGTCCATCTATAAAACGAATTCACATCACCTCAGGTTACCTGACTCAAGCAAATTATGATCGGACGGTCCATTTAATATGACACGAATCTCAAAATCCCCCTACAGTCTCAATAGGCACCGGATTTGAGTTTGACCCATATAGAATTAATCTAGGCCGGCCGTTGTAATTTGCTTGAGTCAGGTATCTGGGAGGATATCGGTCTCTATAAAACATAGTCACTGCAAAAATATTGATTCATGCCTGACATGTTAAAGCAAGATATTGATTGATTTGATACAAAATGAATGAAATGGGAGGTTTTTTATGAAAAAAAAGGAAAGGAGAGCAACTACGCCACATGCATTTGCATTTGCATTTGAATTTGTTTGAATTGAGTTATGTTGCATTTTAGCAAAGTTTCCTTTTGCAAATTTCTTATCAGAAAAGCCTCTGATGTAAATTTTGCAATACAAGTAATAAATTCTAGTTTATACTCAATTCGGTTGCAAGTGTACAACATTGTCAAGTAGTACTTAGGGATCGTCTCCACAGGGACAAGTTGGAATATCTTTTCTAACCTAACAATTTAATTTAGTAAAAAAAAATAAAAAGGTTTTTGTTTGTTCAAAAGGTTGATTTGGTTTTGATTAAACTGAATTAAACTAAAGTCTTAAAGCAAAATCTGATTTTTAACAAATATGAGAAATTAGGGTTTCTTAGGGTTCCTATCCACTAGTGTTATGACTAATTGGTTTATTAAATTTGTTCTTTTAATTATGAAGGCACAGTTGGAGGTTGTGGGTACAAAGTGATATTTCTATATTAATACCATATTCAAATTAGAATAAACGTCACCTCTCGGTACTTGGCTATACTAATCTAAAGTCATTAAGTTCTTACTGTCCCAGTTAATCTAGAAAATCGTCTTTCACCTCTCGGCACTTGGCACAATTTGTCTAAACTATTAGGCAAAGCCCGTATAAGACAAGCATCACCTCTCGGTACTTAGCCTATCAAATACCCTATTCTATATGGTCGGGACTTAATATTCAATTTCTCAATTACAAATACCAAATCCTAAGATTTCATACAATTTCGATTAAGTCTTCACAATCAATTAAAATAAAGAATAGATCATAACAAAGAACAAGAACATATGAAATAAAACCAACTAAATTATAACAAAAGTTTCAAGTACAGCCCTAATTAACCCTAGAAAAGCCTTTAGCCAGTCATGGCTGATACCTCGCATATTTAGTCTATTTTAGGCCTGTTTTAGTACCAGATTCGTGCCCTAATTCACCAAAATCATGTGCATTTCATCGATATATCTTTAGAATTTGGTACTGCTGAGTGTTTGTTTGTTTTCTGCAGGCTTGGAGCAAAACACACGAAGAAACGACGATTTGGGATGATCTGGTACGGCCCTTACCAAGTTTGGTACGGGTCTTACCGGACTTAGCCATTTTTCAGCTCATCACGCCTGGTACGGCCTGGCCGTACCAATTTGGTTCGGGCCGTACCTAAAGGCGGCCTGACAGATTCAAATTTTGGCAGAGGCTATTTAAAGCGGGGAACTCTCCAATTTCGACATAGATTCCATTCCAGATCTAATTGAGAGCACAGTAAGAGAGAGAAAGAGAGCTAAGGAGCTAGGAGCAAGAAGGAAGGAAGAGGAAAGAGGCGAAACTCGACGGATCTAGCTTCCTCCTCTCGATCCCTTCGATCCATGGCTATCTCTATCCCTTTTATTGTATTTTTAGATCAGATCATGTGCTGTGAGTAGTTATTTTAGTTTCTAGGGTTTAGAGATGGATTCTTGATTTGTTTTGACTTTCTTTGACTTGTATCTTGTATGAACTCTTTTGATTGATTGATTGTGATTTCTTTGCTATCTTTTGCTTTGATTGCTGTGATTGTGTATGATGAACCTCTAGGTTTAGATCGAACCTATCAAGGTCATGTGATCATCTCAATCTCTCAACCAAATTAATTGTTTAGGGTAGACTTGTTCGAATTGAAGCCGAGAGGTTGAATTCTCCTCTAATCGACAGATTAGAGGGTGCCTTAGGTCTCCAATCAACCAGTTAGGGTAGATCTGTACCAACACACAAGAGTTGAGGTGTAGAAATCCCTAAAAGGCAATCAATTGCATTCCAACCTAGATCTTGATCCAACAAACGACAGTTGAGGCTTAGGAACCTTAGGTATGGTCAATTGAACCTTTCCAAAGAGTTTAGCACAAGGTACCAGCAAGGAAATGCATCAACTCGAACTGGTAAGCTCTGTTCTGGGAAGCCAGTACGGGTCTTACCAGAGTGGTACGGCCTTGCCTTACTAAGTTAAGTACGGCCTAGCCGTACCGACTTGGTACGGGCCGTACCACTAGAGGCAGATCATAGATGAAGTATGAAACCCTGGAAACGCCTTTTATCCATAATCAAAACACAATTTACATTTCTTCTAGCATTTTATTACATCTTTCTGAATTGTTTGAATTGTTTGAATTGACCTTTTTAGGAAATTAAATACCAAACCAAATCTTTCTCACTTCTAGTTTTTAATTGAGTTTGGTAGATTCTAACCAAGTAATTGCCCGTCCCTGTGGATCGATACCCGATTATACTACTCGATAGGGGTTGTGCACTTGCAACCCTTACTCGTGAAGTGTAAACGCGGTTTTAAAAGGTACGCCCTCAAGCGTACTGAAACTTGCGTTGCGCTTTCGCGCGAACAAGTTTTTGGCGCCGTTGCCGGGGACGGTAACCAATTGCCTAGTTAGATTTTACCTTGCTTAGGTAATCTAGATTTTATCTTGTATCTTTCTTTCTTTTTCTTATTCAAAATCACTAAAAAAAAAAAAAACTGGCTTTTGAACCCCCCCCTGCAGGCCAATACAGGTTGAAATATCATTTGAGAAGCAAGGGCCCACTGTTCGATCAAACTCCTCCAAACTCAGCCGAGACTGCTCAGCCACCCTCTGGTACGGCCCGTACCAATTCAGGCACGGCCAAGCCGCACCAATCTGGTCCGACCCGCACCGATTCAGGCACGGCCAGGCCGCACCAATCTGGTCCGACCCGTACCAAAGCACCTGAATGTACAACATGGATCGAATGTACAACATGGCACAGAACCAACAGTGGTCCGGCCGCGACAATGCCCGACCAAGAGGTGGCGGCAAGTTCGAGGTCGATCAATTCACTGCCATGAACGCCAAGATGGAGGCCATGCAGAGGGCGATGGACAAGCTGAGTGTGAAGGCAGTCGAGCAACAACCGCATAGTTGTGTCATGTGTGGGGACTGGAGACACTCTTACGAGTATTGCCCACTGGCGGATTGGGATGAGGAACAGGAGCAAGATGGCTATTGCTACGACACAGCACCGTTTGATAACTCGAACAATTGCGTATTCCAACCCGATCCACCCAAGCCGTACATTGATCCCGCTGAGATCGAATTCATACACGAGCAAGGGAAGATAAGCCAGATGATGTGGGAACAGATGCAAAACATGTCCACACAAATGGCCGCTCAAAACAAGTTGTTGGAGCAATTGAGCCACATCATCATCTCACGCCAATCTCAACTTGGAAAGCTGCCAGCTCAGCCAGAATGCGAAGGACCAGCCCAGCCAACAAACCAGACCGCACTGCACACGGGCCGCATCAAGGACTCGCGCCCCGCTTCACCACCTGAAGAAGAGAACCCTAGCTTGACTCGACCGGCAGTCCTGACTCGACCGGCAGTCATTACTGAAGAACATGTGAACCCAGGGCGCATCGAGCCAAGTCGACCCGCATCTCCACCTGAAGAGCATGTGGATGCGACCCGCACGTCACCTGATGCGACCCGCATGCCGTGGTCTGAGGACCTGGAAACCGAAGGACGCGAGTCGGATTGGTCAGCACGCGATACCATTTCACTTGATGCGACCCGCACGACACCTGATGCGACCCGCGTCAAGACCCAGACAGAGCGGCTGACTCCTGAGCTCAAGCCTCCGGCAGCTCACCTCAGGTATGAGTTTCTAGACCCAGATAGATGTTGTCCTGTGATCATAAGTGCAGATCTTGAACCCGATCGGACTGCTACGCTCTTGGAGAAATTGGAAGCTCACAAAAGCGCGATCGGGTGCTTGATCAAGGACTTGAAAGAAATCTTGCGGATTCTTCTGATGCAAGAGTGTGATCGCATGGTCCGTGTACCTCAGAAGTGGGTGCTCCCACCAGTGCCACCTGATCCACCTCCCACCAACCAGTGAGACGCCCCCGCTTCATTCCTCGCTCACCATCTAGTAAGTTTCCATATTTTCTTCTATTTACTTTTGCCTTGTGTAGATTCAAGCATTGAGGACAATGCTTCATTCAAGCTTGGGGGGGTGGAATAGAAGAAAATTGTATCTGCATTTAGACATGTTTCTTTTTCAAAAATTTTGCATTTAGGTGATAAATTTGTGTGATTGCTAGGATTAGGGACTTGTTTGAAAACTTTTGTTTGTGAGTTGGATGACCTTGGGAAATTAGAACTAACCTCATAATTGACCAAACAAAACTGATTACGAACAAATGGTTTGAGATTTGTAAAATTGGAAACTTGAATGTCGAGATAACATTTAGAAACCGAATTGTGCCTTTCAAATGTGGAAATAGGGATTTCAAATAAAGAAAAGTTGGGATATCTGTTGGTGTGAATGAACACTAGTGGATGTGTGTATTCATGGTATGTGCGAAAAAAAAAAGAAAAAAAAAAGAAGAAAAAAAAAGAAAAAAAGAAAGAAAGAAAAAAAAAAGATGAAAAGATGGAGAACATAAGAGTACTGGCAATAAGCCTTGAATGGGCGCCTTTGAGCTCGTCTCCCAATTAGAAATGAAAAAAATAAATTTTTTGCACATATCAACACACGAAGTTCGCAACTTTCTGACCTAAGCTTGATTCAAGCTTGGGGGTGCCAAAAAGGGAAAATCTCTACAAACGAAGGCATAGTTTAGTGAAAGAATGATAAATCGATAAATTCGAGTAATCAACTTTCCAAGATTTGAAACATTTAGAGTTTGAGGTTTTATTAATCAATTTGTGAGGTGAATCACAATTGACCAAGAGAAGTCCGAATCATAGCAAAAAGATTCTTGCGTTCTTTTATTGTAGCAATCATGTAAGTTTTCACATTTAGACTTGTATCCGCATTTAGATTTAGTTGTCCAGCACTTTTACCCGAGTTTGAAACTTTTTGCTTGAGGACAAGCAAAGGTTCAGCTTGGGGGAATTTGATACCTCGCATATTTAGTCTATTTTAGGCCTGTTTTAGTACCAGATTCGTGCCCTAATTCACCAGAATCATGTGCATTTCATCGATATATCTTTAAAATTTGGTACTGCTGAGTGTTTGTTTGTTTTCTGCAGGCTTGGAGCAAAACACACGAAGAAATGACGATTTGGGATGATCTTGTACGGCCCTTACCAAGTTTGGTACGGGTCTTACCGGACTTAGCCATTTTTCAGCTCATCACGCCTGGTACGGCCTGGCCGTACCAATTTGGTACGGGCCGTACCTAAAGGCGGCCTGACAGATTCAAATTTTGGCAGAGGCTATTTAAAGCGGGGAACTCTCCAATTTCGACAGGGATTCCATTCCAGATCTATTTGAGAGCACAGTAAGAGAGAGAAAGAGAGCTAAGGAGCTAGGAGCAAGAAGGAATGAAGAGGAAAGAGGCGAAACTCGACGGATCTAGCTTCCTCCTCTCGATCCCTTCGATCCATGGCTATCTCTATCCCTTTTATTGTATTTTTAGATCAGATCATGTGCTGTGAGTAGTTATTTTAGTTTCTAGGGTTTAGAGATGGATTCTTGATTTGTTTTGACTTTCTTTGACTTGTATCTTGTATGAACTCTTTTGATTGATTGATTGTGATTTCTTTGCTATCTTTTGCTTTGATTGCTGTGATTGTGTATGATGAACCTCTAGGTTTAGATCGAACCTATCAAGGTCATGTGATCATCTCAATCTCCCAACCAAATCAATTGTTTAGGGTAGACTTGTTCGAATTGAAGCCGAGAGGTTGAATTCTCCTCTAATCGACAGATTAGAGGGTGCCTTAGGTCTCCAATCAACCAGTTAGGGTAGATCTGTACCAACACACGAGAGTTGAGGTGTAGAAATCCCTAAAAGGCAATCAATTGCATTCCATCCTAGATCTTGATCCAACAAACGACAGTTGAGGCTTAGGAACCTTAGGTATGGTCAATTGAACCTTTCCAAAGAGTTTAGCACAAGGTACCAGCAAGGAAATGCATCAACTCGAACTGGTAAGCTCTGTTCTGGGAAGCCAGTACGGGTCTTACCAGAGTGGTACGGCCTTGTCTTACCAAGTTAAGTACGGCCTAGCCGTACTGACTTGGTACGGGCCGTACCACTAGAGGCAGATCATAGATGAAGTCTGAAACCCTGGAAACGCCTTTTATCCATAATCAAAACACAATTTACATTTCTTCTAGCAGTTTATTACATTGTTTGAATTGCTTGAATTGACCTTTTTAGGAACTTAAATACCAAACCAAATCTTTCTCACTTCTAGTTTTTAATTGAGTTTGGTAGATTCTAACCAAGTAATTGCCCGTCCCTGTGGATCGATACCCGATTATACTACTCGATAGGGGTTGTGCACTTGCAACCCTTACTCGTGAAGTGTAAACGCGGTTTTAAAAGGTACGCCCTCAAGCGTACTGAAACTCGCATATTTAGTCTATTTTAGGCCTGTTTTAGTACCAGATTCGTGCCCTAATTCACCAGAATCATGTGCATTTCATCGATATATCTTTAAAATTTGGTACTGCTGAGTGTTTGTTTGTTTTCTGCAGGCTTGGAGCAAAACACACGAAGAAACGACGATTTGGGATGATCTGGTACGGCCCTTACCAAGTTTGGTACGGGTCTTACCGGACTTAGCCATTTTTCAGCTCATCACGCCTGGTACGGCCTAGCCGTACCAATTTGGTACGGGCCGTACCTAAAGGCGGCCTGACAGATTCAAATTTTGGCAGAGGCTATTTAAAGCGGGGAACTCTCCAATTTCGACAGGGATTCCATTCCAGATCTATTTGAGAGCACAGTAAGAGAGAGAAAGAGAGCTAAGGAGCTAGGAGCAAGAAGGAAGGAAGAGGAAAGAGGCGAAACTCGACGGATCTAGCTTCCTCCTCTCGATCCCTCCGATCCATGGCTATCTCTATCCCTTTTATTGTATTTTTAGATCAGATCATGTGCTGTGAGTAGTTATTTTAGTTTCTAGGGTTTAGAGATGGATTCTTGATTTGTTTTGACTTTCTTTGACTTGTATCTTGTATGAACTCTTTTGATTGATTGATTGTGATTTCTTTGCTATCTTTTGCTTTGATTGCTGTGATTGTGTATGATGAACCTCTAGGTTTAGATCGAACCTATCAAGGTCATGTGATCATCTCAATCTCTCAACCAAATTAATTGTTTAGGGTAGACTTGTTCGAATTGAAGCCGAGAGGTTGAATTCTCCTCTAATCGACAGATTAGAGGGTGCCTTAGGTCTCCAATCAACCAGTTAGGGTAGATCTGTACCAACACACGAGAGTTGAGGTGTAGAAATCCCTAAAAGGCAATCAATTGCATTCCAACCTAGATCTTGATCCAACAAACGACAGTTGAGGCTTAGGAACCTTAGGTATGGTCAATTGAACATTTCCAAAGAGTTTAGCACAAGGTACCAGCAAGGAAATGCATCAACTCGAACTGGTAAGCTCTGTTCTGGGAAGCCAGTACGGGTCTTACCAGAGTGGTACGGCCTTGCCTTACCAAGTTAAGTACGGCCTAGCCGTACCGACTTGGTACGGGCCGTACCACTAGAGGCAGATCATAGATGAAGTATGAAACCCTGGAAACGCCTTTTATTCATAATCAAAACACAATTTACATTTCTTCTAGCATTTTATTACATCTTTCTGAATTGTTTGAATTGTTTGAATTGACCTTTTTAGGAAATTAAATACCAAACCAAATCTTTCTCACTTCTAGTTTTTAATTGAGTTTGGTAGATTCTAACCAAGTAATTGCCCGTCCCTGTGGA
Source organism: Carex myosuroides (assembly GCA_028015225.1). Taxonomy (NCBI): domain Eukaryota; kingdom Viridiplantae; phylum Streptophyta; class Magnoliopsida; order Poales; family Cyperaceae; genus Carex; species Carex myosuroides. The sequence continues at coordinate 140,057 of CM051470.1, read as the reverse complement.
TCGATACCCGATTATACTACTCGATAGGGGTTGTGCACTTGCAACCCTTACTCGTGAAGTGTAAACGCGGTTTTAAAAGGTACGCCCTCAAGCGTACTGAAACTTGCGTTGCGCTTTCGCGCGAACAATGGCTAAAGCACAAATGAAATTAAAAGAGTTAAAAGAGTTCCAAAGGAAAGAAAATAATAAAACCAGTTGATCAATGATGTTCTTTTTCTCCCTTCCTCTCTCTTCCTTTCTTCTCCTTGTTAAAACCAGAAATTATGTCTAAAAAAAAACGTCCTTCATCTGTTTTACAAGTTTCCTTTTTATACCCCAGGCAAAACCTAAAAATAAATCACTAAAAAATAGCAAATTCGGGCTCAGAACCGACTTAGTGCGGGCCGCAATAACATCTCTTGCAGGCCGCAATGAATGGAGGCAGTTAATTTGTCGTGCAGAAAACTGTAGAAGTCATTACGGGCCGTAATGGGTATGGTTGCGGGCCGCAATGAATGTGCAGGAATGAGGCTCTGACTTGTTTTGTTTCGGGCCGCAATGGGCTTCATTTTGGGCCACAATAACATTGACAGTTGCTCCAATCTTCGTTCTGACTTGCTACAAATCACCCGTTTTGCTCCGTTAAGCTCCAAACACTTGATTACCTATAAAATAAACATAACTAGAGCAGTAACTTGAACTTTCGGACATTTCTAACCTAATCAAACCTAATCTCAACAAAACTTGGCTTAATTCACATAACAAACCCTAGGTTTCAATAGATATAATTTTGGCTTATCAAATTCCCCCAAGGCTAGTCCTTGCTTGTCCCAAGCAAGTCTAAACACTCACGGAAATTCCCGGGGCTGGCTACGTCTTTTAAACCAAGTTATCTAAACTATCCTAATAACAAGGGCTAAAATTAAAAATTGGTCAGTCAAGGCAAATTAGGGTTTAAACAACTTAATTCAAAGCATGAGTGTGGTAGAACAATTATTCGGATTTCTTTCAATGATCTTCTTCACCTCACAAATGCAAGTTTCGGTTTTAATTAAGCAAATTTATACCTACATGACACCTCAGAGTTAGTGAATCTTGGATTATTCTCCCAATTCTACAAGTGATAACCAATTCCAGAAAATCCTTTGAAAAAGAAAAATTCAGTTAATGGTGTAGACTGTGCCTGATGCTTTGACTTCTTTTTTTTTTCTTTTTTGGTTACTTTGTTGCAGGCCTCAATGGAGATCTGCAATTTTTTGAAACATCTAAATTAACCTATCTAAATGCAAATTAATTTTAAAGTACGAAATTTAAATGTGCAAAAAGGTAAATTGCTTGGGTTGCCTCCCAAGAAGCGCTCGTTTAGCTTCTCGAGCTTGACCATTCTCCTCTTCTAGTTCGTTTGTGCATCGGTAAGGGAGATGCTTGTCCTCCCTTCAACCGGTTCTCCGTAATTGTACACCTTTAATTGCTGCCCATTTACTTTAAACGCTCCAATTCGCTCGCTCCAAATTTCTATCGCCCCATGTTCAAACACACGTTTCACCTGAAACGGGCCACTCCACTTGGACTTGAGTTTACCTGCAAAGAGCTTAAAACGTGAATTGAACAATGAAACATAATCACCAATTTTAAACTCCCTTCGAATTATGTGCTTGTCATGCCATTTCTTCGTTTTCTCCTTATAAATTTTGGCATTCTCATACGCGCTCAGACGGATCTCCTCAAGTTCATGCAAGTCGAGGATGCGCTTTTTGCCAGCTTGAAGCATGTCAAAGTTAATAGACTTGATAGCCCAAAACGCCTTATGCTCCAATTCGACCGGCAAATGACATGGCTTGCCATAGACAAGCTTGAAAGGAGTCATGCCAATTGGCGTTTTATAGGCCGTGCGGTATGCCCAGAGTGCGTCATCTAGTCTCAAACTCCAGTCTTTTCGGGTCAAGCCTATAGCGGTTTGGAGAATGTGCTTGATCTCACGGTTTGAGACTTCAACTTGAGCACTTGTTTGCGGATGGTACGGAGTTGCGACTTTGTGATTTACACCATACTTCTCCATTAGACTTGCAAAGGATCGGTTTATGAAGTGAGAACCTCCATCGCTAATTACCACTCTTGGAACACCAAACCTTGGAAAAATCACCTTTTGGAAAAGGCGCTTGACGGTTTTTGAGTCGGCTTCGGGGATCGGTATCGCTTCTACCCACTTGGAGACATAATCCACCGCTACAAGGATGTACTTTTTGTTGCATGAGCTCGGAAAGGGTCCCATAAAATCAATGCCCCATACATCGAATAATTCAACTTCTAGAATGCTTTGCTGAGGCATCTCATGTCTCTTCGTTATGCTTCCCATTCTTTGACACTTGTCGCAAGAGATAACAAACATCCTTGTATCCTTAAAAAGGGTTGGTGTTCGTAGCCAAATGGTAGAACAAAGTTTCACTACAGACGAATCTGTAGTTCTTAAACCTTATAAACCTTCGACTCAGATCGCAAGTGCACAATCCTGTCGTGTAGTTTAGTCGGGTATCGATCTATAGGGACGACTCACTTTCTAAATTTCTACTCTACCCAGTTAGGTACTAGAAGTGTGAAAGTTGTGTGTTTGTCTATTCCTAAGTTTTGTAACGAATGTATGAACAAATGTATGAACAGAAATGAAATCAATTAAATGTTTGTGTTTTGTACTATTGTATAAAAGGGCGTTTCAAGGGTTTCAGATTTCATCTTCAACTTTGCTGCTCTGGACCTGCCACGCGACCCGCATACTCTCGTATGCGACTCTTGTGACGCGACCCGCATGCGACCCGAGTGGCCCTCAAGCACTCTGGACCTGTCACGCGACTCGCGTACTCTCGTACGCGACCCTTGTGATGCGACCCGCGTGCTCTCGCACTCGACCCGCATGGTCCCTTGAGCTGAGTCTGCACATGTTTGTTTCTGGCTGTTTAAGTCGTGTAAGGCTCGATTGACCGTACCTAGTGTCACTAAACCTCAACTCTCGTGTGTTGGCTTAACAGACCTGGTTTGGAAATGCAATTTCACCTTCTTAGGTTTAATCAAGCTGTTTGATCTAAACCTAAGTTCTCAGTTCTGTTTACTAAAGGTATCCGCAAGTGGAAATTTCACCTCTCGGCTACTATTGACCTCACCTTTCGGTTCTCAGACCTACCTCATATACTTAACCTAATTTGCAAGAAACATCAAGGCTTTATTACAAGAAGAAATACCAAAGGCATTCAACAGTAGACAATCAAGAATCAAGCAATTTAGATCAAGCAATCACAAATAATACAAGAATCAAAGAAACACGAAATAACATTGAGAATCAATTCATATGCATAATCAAACAAAGTTTAGGACTACAATCCAAACCCCTGAAACTACAAGACTACTCAGACATGAGTAAAATCAAAGTAAAAGAGAGAAAGAGAATGCAAATCATGGTGAGAGATGAAGGATCAAAGCTTCTGGCCGAATCTTCTTCTCCTGGCCGAATCCTCCCTGGCTCCAGATCACCTCCTCTCTCTGTCGCGCTCGATCAGATCCCTTTTTGTGTGGAATGTCAAGGGGTTCCCTTTCCTGCGCCATGCCTTCTGTATTTATAGACTCCTTAACGGGCTTCAATTGGGCCCTGGTGCATTTAATTCGACGCGACCCGCATCAGATGGGATGCGACTCGCGTCCGGTAGAGCTGATGTGCGCTATGAGGGTCGCGTCTGAGGTCGCGTCTGGGCTGTGATGCTACCCGCGTCATGTGGGACGCGACTCGCGTGGGGAATGTCAGAACTCTGCCTGTTTTCGCCTATTTCCTGCAAAATCAACTCCAAAATGCAGCAGTACCATATTCTATTGATTTTCAATGTAAACTATGCAATTTAGTGGTAAAAAACATAAGGTCTGGTCTGAAAATAGGTCGAAACAATAGATCAAATATAAAGATATCAGTTGGCCAAAAGAAACCGGCATGTAGGACTTTGGCAGCCGTTTTGTTGGTTGAAACATGTCCTCCGTAAGGTGATGAATGACAATGGTAAAAAATCGATTGTACCTCATCTTGTGGAATACAACGTCTGTGAATCCCATCAACACCAAGCTTGAAAAGATATGGATCATCCCAAAAATAATGCTTGGCATCCGCATAGAATTTCTTTCGGGATTGGTATGTGAGGTTGGGTGGTAGAGCCCCGCATGCAAAAAAATTAGCAATATCAGCGAACCACGGGTATTCGACCTTACTCACTTGGTAGAGCTGCTCATCGGCAAAAGAGTCATCTATTGGCAAGTCTTTGCTTGAAGGTTCAGCCACAATGCGTGAAAGGTGACCGGCTACTAGGTTTTCGGTGCCCTTCTTGTCCCTTATCTCAAGGTCAAACTCTTGGAGCAAGAGGATCCATCGGATGAGGCGCGGTTTTGCATCTTTCTTGGTAAGGAGGTAATGGACTGCCGCATGATCCGTGTAGACAATGACCTTAGAACCTGTAACAGCCTAGTTTTTGAATACTAGGAAATATTAATTGACATGAGGTAAAAATACATAATGATGAAATTATTATTACATTGGTATTGTAACATCTCAATTTTGAACATTTGAAAATTTTATTAGATACAAAGTAAAACATGCCATTGAATAAAACTTTTTACAAGGTCCTAATATGTTTAGGACTCACATTGAACTTCTAATAACTATAAATAACTATTTAGTCTTTAATTGATCATAAAAGCACGTAAGTAAATATATAGGTTTGTAGTTAAGTTTGAAATATCTTAATATTTCCTAAACAATTTGTAATTAGAATCTTAATATTTAAATGAAAATGTTATTATCAAAGATATAAGAGGCTTATTGCAAAACTTACTAATTATTAGATAAGAATAAAAATTAGTGATTCGTTTTTATAAAATAACTTGCATGAAAAGGACACATGTAGCTACCTTAACAACTCACTTTTCTTACCTAACACCATTTATTATTATTCAATGAATTTTCTCTCCAAGCTTTGAAAAAAAATATTGATTTAGGAACTTTTTATTAAAAAGTATTTAGCCATTTAAAAGCCAAGTCTCATATTTAAAGTAATAGGGGGCTTAGCGCAAATCATCATTAATAAATAAGTAGAATTAATAGTAACAAGAATTCCTTTTTGTATCAAAGCGACACCTGTTAACCACATGGACATTTCATTTGGTAACACCTAATCCCAGAAATTTTTCCAAGCCGATTAATTGCTCTTCTAGGCCGCTCTTCAGAGATTCTATGTTTATTTTACCTTGGGGAATCCGCTCCTTAACATTTCAATTCCTCCTAATCTTTCTTTCTTGAAATTACTCTCACCGTGACACCTCTTTGACCACCTCTCATCCCCATCTATTCTCTAGAAAGTTAACCTAAAAAGTATAGATAACGGTCCATGGGGAAATAAATGTCGGAGTTTCCTTGCCGGTGTGTACTTAACTCGAGGCAAGCAACAGGCAAAGTGCCAGGCATGGTGAGTCGGAGTTGGTGCTCCTCTGCTGGTTGCGCCTAACCTAATGGAGACCGCGGGAACAAGCAAGATTTTTCAAGCATCGACATCACATGCATCACGGCAACGCTCTAACCACATCGTGCCCGACATTGCCAAGGTGCGGATTTCGAGTTATTCCTAGCCCCTTCTAACTTGTTTAATTGTTTTTGTAAGCTCGTGGGTTTCTTTGCCTTCTTTTGATCGCATGTTGATTTCTTGATGATTGTGATTTAATTGAGCGATTATTGTACCATCACTGGTACGGGTCTGGTGTATTGCTGCACACCAGCTGTTCGGTGAAATGCCTAAGAGAAGTAAATTACTGGTACGGGTCTGGTGTGTTGCTGCACATCAGCTGTTCGGTGAAATGCCTAAGAGAAGTAAATTGTTGGAAATCTTAAGGTTAATATATGGTAGTGGTTTGGAGTTACATGGTGTACAACTATTTTATATAATTTAATTATGGAACAGACCACAACTTCTATATTCTCAAATTGATACATGCATGACACAAAAGATGACAGGAGCCTTGATATCAATATAAAATATCCACTTCACATGAACTGAACGGTCACTACTAGAATTCTGGTTTTTTGCATGGGTAAAATTTGGCTTGTTGCATGGGCTTACCCTTGCAAGAACCCTAAAAAATGTCAGTTGCATGGGCTACCGTTGCAACAAGTACCCATGCAACAACCCCCGTTGCAACTACTCAATTTCCGACTTGTTGCATGGGTTATCCATGCAATAACTTATGGAATACTTATTGCAAGGGTATGCCCTTGCAATAAGTACCCATGCAACAAAGCTAATGCAGGAAGTAGTTGCAACGATATAGCATTGAGTAGTTGCAAGGATAAAATGCGTGGGTCCCATGGAGTATTTGCAACGATAGAGGATCGAGTAGTTGCATGGGTAAAGTGTGTGGGTCCCATGGATTAGTTGCAACGATAGAGGAGTGAGTAGTTGCATGGGTAAATAACGTGGGTCCCACATGGTTAGTTGCATGGATAATTAACCTATTAGTTGCATGGGTAAAGAAGGTGGGCCCCACCAGGTTATTTGTAAGGATATTGTCTGCGCCCCATATTTGTATAGATTTTCCGGTGCAAAAAATTGTCGTTCCAGGAAAAAAAATTCAGGCCCAATTCTATAATTCACCCCGTACCAATTTGGTACCTATACCGATTTGGTACCAACCCAATGGCATTAATAATTTACATTTCAAATTAAACAAGCATTAATAACAACACATTGCAATAAGCATTAATCAATATAATGTTATGAAGCATACATTGTAGCAAAAACCAAAAAGTACTACAATCACATTAATATAATAAACTTGTACATATATCCAAAATAAATGATTTAACACTGGACTGAACAAATCTGAAGGCCAGTCCTGAAGTTCTCTGCATTAAGAGAATTTTCAATTGATGTTAAGAAATTAAGAACATAGAAAATTGAAAAGTAATTTGTTACAGTATCAGCCATGGGGATAAAGACTAAGATAATTATGTGTACATGGCAATTACTTCAATTGGCATTACTTATACAGTAACCCAGCACTTATGGCAATTACTTAAAATACAGTGACCCAGCACTTATACTTCAATTGTCATTACCTTAAACCCTAAACCTATGTTGCTTACCAAGTCAAATTAGATTTTAATTTGCCTACCAAGTCAAATTAAAATACAGTGACCCAGTAACTAAAGAAGCATGTTATTGACTTTTAATATATAGATGACTACAAAAAGTTTTCAATCTAGTTTTCTTCCCTAAAAGTAATTTTATTTGTTATAAACCTTTAAGTTCATTAATTGTTCATGAGCAAGGCACACAAGTATCGTTACATCAATATCATTAAGAAAGCGAATCAAAATGAAAAATAAATCACTTCAGTCTTGAATCTTGTATTAGGTGCCGACTATAAATCTCAACTCAATTATAGACCCTATACATATTTATGTTCAAGGACATATAACAACTGTTACCCAAGGGCTGGCATGCAAAATATTCAAAATATTCACTACCCCCTGTTCAAAATATTCACTAAAAATATTTCCAAGGTTTTGTTTTAGCTTTACCTCAATAGTAGTAATAGAAGAAACCATCAGCATACAAACCAGTTTGAACAAGGCTCGCAATCCAAGCTATACAATTATCAAGAGTCAACATCATTAGGTATAATTTTTCCATATCATAACATCAGAAATTATATTAACATCAATTTTACTAAATCAGTTTCCAGTATATGACAGTACTACACTAGTACAGGTGTATATAAAGTGCACTTGCTTCCTTTCCCACTTTGAAAATAGGTATATTATTTGGATCCTATCATATTCCTACAAAATAGCATTGCTGAGGTGTATATAAAGTAGGTATATATAAGACTTTGTCCCCAAATATCACTAATTTCCCATTTTCCTTCAAGTACTGAAGTATCTATTTTCATCTTTAAAATTCCAACTAATACATTTTGGTGACAAGTAGCATTGCTGAGGTGCTATAACCTATGATTCACTTTTTTCAAGTCATACATAGTAATATATAAAATAATCAAATTTTACCACATAGAAGAATCCAGCCTCTTTGCAACCCACATCCAACTGTCTAACAACTTCCAGCACATCATCATTTGTTGCCAGTATTGGATCATCAATCTTAGTCACAAGTGGACTAATATCTAATAAAGGACAGAAGCGAAATCTTAAAAAACATGTATGAAATCAACGCGTCATGCTAAATAACACCAGTTCAAGGCCCGATTTCACAGTTCAATTCACAAGCATAAGTCTTATATATCCAACGGTCTCCATTTACCGGCAATTCAATTCAAGGCCTGATTGTTCAATTTCAAACAATACAGAGAAAGAGAAAAAACTTAGAAAAAGGTCAATTTACCGGATAGTTTCCAACTTCGGCTCGGCAGGCTTGACGGTACCAAGACGGTCTTGATCGATCTCCTCCGCCTTGCTTTCGACCAAACATACCGACCATACCTTCATCACCCAAATTTAAACCTGATTACAAATTCGGGTGATGAAGGGAGTTTCAGGTAGTTGTATAACCTGAAAATATAAATAAAAAACCTAATAAATAAGTGAATATGCATTAACAGTAAGAAAGAGAAATAAGAACAAGGGCAAGTAAACTTACGGCAACTGGACCCTCAATGCGCATCAAAGGCACCTTTGGGAACACAATAGATCCTTCTGGAATAGCAGATACCGCCATATCTGAGCAGTCTATTTCTTTTAAATACTCAAAAAATCCATCCTAAAATGGTAAAAATATAAATAGAAAAATAGATCAGACATGATTTATATATGCCATGTGAAATTTCAATCGATAATTGAACCTTGCATGTAGGCATAGAAGAGCACAAAAATGCAATCTCATCCTCAATTAATTTAAAATTAGCTATGAAGCGTATGCATTCTTCAAGGCCACCAAAAACAGTATACTCTCCGCAAAACGGGTTCTTTCGGAAGTATAGATCAAAACTGTATCATAAAACAAATATCAGACAGATAAATTTTAAACCAAATATAAGAGTATGCTGCAACCAAGAATCTCTTAAATTGTTATCATATGAACATTGATAGAGTCCAGCCCTTTTAGTTATGATTTGCATGTATGCACACACAATTAATGGTATTCTTAGATTGCCCAAAAAAAAAAGATAGTTGATTAACCAGATAACTTGACGAAGTGCGAAGTTATTAATTAAGAATTTTCAATAATACGCACTATCATATACTTCAATTTCTTTGCATTGTTTATCTTTTACATGAATAGGAGTGCCGAAAATATATATTTCCACATCTAACCCTATAAAACACCAAATTTGCATATATGCACCAGAGAATTGAATCCAGGATCATCCAAATTTAAGTAAAAACTATCGACCATACCTTCGTCGCCCAAATTTAAGTAGGATCATCATCTCTGAGTTCAGAATACAAATTTAAACGCAAAATTTGATAAAGATTGAACTTTTGCCATCTCTTGAGAAATGAATATAATATGTCCCCATACCAGAATTTAGGCATTAGGAAGAAACCTGATTATTCAGACATATATTATAGGAATGCCATATCTACAAATCTTCAAAGAGACAATGATCTCCACATTCAATTCAAAATTGGTTTCCAGTAACGAATAAGAAATGCATTAAATAATAAATTATCAAAAACAAAAAGAGAATCAAAGAGATTACGCCTTGGCCCTGGAACCCTAGCTCTGAACACTAGCACAGCGCTGGAACCCTAGCTCGGCGGAAGACTTCTAATCGACGGAGCTACACCTTGGCGCTGGAACTCTTGTTTTGTGGGGGGATCTGTCCTTCTACGCGCTAAAATGTTACTGGCGGACATGGTCGGTGAGGTGCTAGGGTTAGGGTTTGGGTTGGGGAAGAAAGATGGCACGAAAATTTTAGAGGGAAAAGTTTGGGAGAGAAAAAAGAGCTGGGGCGGCTGATCTTATGAGTGGGATTTTTTGACAAAAGGTTAGATTGTAGGGAGACAGGAGAGAAATCTTCCGAGTGAGATTTAAGGAAAAGTGAATTCATATTCTCTAAGGTAACATAATGCTTGTGTTTAGATTGGACCGGCTGATTATTATTAAGCACGAATATTAAAAGGAGCCTGTGCATCAGCTACTGCTAGATCTAAACAGAAATATTACGTTACAATGGAGTATAGGAACTCCCTACCCACAGCTATACAAATTAAATAAATCATGACCGTTCTTTACTTATCGGATGGCATGGAAGCTTAATATTTACTAATCACTCAAAATTTACAGCAATATATATAAAAAAAATTCAAAAAAAATATTTTTATTTCTTTTACATCTTATATGGCCAAATAATACATATACATATCATTTTTATAGATTTTCATCATAATATGTCCATTCAAATTTAGAAAATATTTTCGGACCGTCCGTTTTCACGCGAAAAATCAACGGTCGATCTGCAATGAAATCATTCCAAATTTGTTTTAAAATGATCGAGGTAGAACATTGAACGTAACCAACATAAAACTTTGAAAGTTTTATTATGTATGAGTTTCAATCCAACACGAAGTGTTTATGGCCATACGATGCTTCAATTTTCGATCAACTGGATGAATGGGTAAATAAAAACAAAATTTGATCAAACTCGGATGCAAGACAATAAATATAGTGCTCTTTAATTTAAACGGTTCCGATCGACCAACGGGTGACGTATTCCCGTACATCTTCATTAACTCGTGAAACAAGAGTTTATGTTTCATGTTTATGCATAGAAGATGTGTCGTATATGCAACATGCATGTAATGCTATGTAATTAATGTGTCAAAATCATTTAATTAAGTAATAAATATATTAGAACATTAATTATTGCATAAATTTCATTAATATAATTTTCATTACAAAATATTTTTACAATTAAAGTCGAATTTTGACGTTAATTGACTAAATTTCATTGAATAGTTTTGCAAATATTGACACATGTTGAGGGGGCAAATTAGGACAAAATTCAATAAAATTAATAATTATAAGTATGATTCGGTCATAAAAACCGTAAAAAAGTAGATATTTTTTTCATATTATCTGTTGTACTTCTAATTTGATTTTGGTTTTACAAATTTGATTTTATAAAAGGTCACCCAACTTAATCAAGTATCAATTTTTTAGAAAACAATCAAAACATTAATAATTTAGAAAACCTTCAAGTATAGATTTTTTTCATGTCCCATATGCATGAAAAATTTGCCAATGAATATAAATTCAGTACCACTTTCAAGCAATTTCAATGTCTTACTTACTCTCTTAATTAATTGCAAATCTATTTTAAAATCTATCTTATAAAATGATCAAGGGAGAAAACTAAACGCAACCAACATAAAAGTTCGAATGTTTTATTATGTATGAGCTTCGATTCAACATGAAGTGTACATAAAATTTAATTTTTTTTTTACTTTAAAAAATTGATTTTATTAAAAGTCACTCAACTTGATTAACTAATTTGCACTACAATACTAACCATAAGTCAACAGGATGTGACAAAATTAGCCCTAGCCGTTCCATATAATGCAACCAGTTCTCATAATAAGTACTGAAAGCATCTGGCTTCTCTTGATTTTGTTATTTTTGTAATATCCCAACAATTGTCGGTGTTGCCTGCAAGCATGTTGATATATGGGTTTAGTGTAGCCTGAAACTTCAAAGATTAATAAGTAACTAACAAGTAACTAATTTTTTTACTATGCTTTATGCCATATCTTGCTGACAGATTTGGGGACAATGGTTGGAGGCTTGTATTAGTACCTTTCCTCTTTTCATCTTTGTTAAAAATCTCTTACATGCACTTTTTGTGCAATTTCTGTCATTTATTATTTACAACTGTTGCTGACAAGATGGATCTGGTATAACTTTCTTTTGATGGTAGCAATTATTGTTAATTAATGATAGCTTAAATGTTTAAATTCAAATAGCAAACTTAAACATGCCCTAAATTATTAAACTCAATCTACTTATCTACATCATTTGTTGTTTGCTACACATGTTTGTAGATGATTATAAAATTCTGATGACTATTTTTTTTTCAATAATAATTAACCAAATTGATTGCAAATCCAGAAGTTCTTGATCAGTATTTTCTCATCAAGAAAAAGTGATTTTTATACACTTTTATATTTTGATAAATCTGGATTCCAGGGAATAATTATGTACAAGGCTTACTGGTAATTAGACTGTACTCTTTATGTTTTTATTCTCTTTTTTCAAAATTGTCAAAGAGACACATCACTGATACTAGTATTCCTGTACTAGAGTGTTGAGCACAGCTTGCACCTGATTTGTACTGGTACCAATTATTGAAATTTTCTCATAAAACTAAACTGGATCTACCAACATTCTTACCAACTCATAAATGAATATGCCTGCACATGCCTAGGGACTGGTATATGGAGATACATAGCTACTGTTTGTAACATAGATGTACCAGCACCATACCATATTGGTACATATCGTTAAGAATGTTATGCTCTAATTAGAACTTTTGTTATCTTCCATTTCATAATTGAGTGACGTTATTTTTGAAATAAGTATTAAGTTTTAAGTAATCTCATAAATAATTTGAAGTGAACGGAGTGTCAAGCAAAATAATCAGTTCTAATGGTCTGGTTCGGATCATTATCATTCTAGCTTGAATTTTCCCAAGAGAAAGGCTTATGATGCCCAACAGGTCCATGCAAATAACATCTCTGATTTTCTAGAAGGTATCATTTTTATCTTGCATTTGAATGCCTATTCTTGTACCAATATGCCTATTGTTTGTTATATTATGTGTACATGTACTAGTAATTGTTTTATGTAATCACGAGGGTCCCTGCTAAGTGCTTCATGTATGAACTGGTGGAAACTGTGTAGGCATATGTACAGTTATTAGTATGCCCACAAAAATTCAAACAGTATCTGACACAAAAATAAGGATATGGTGCACACTGTACAGTTCATTATATCTTGAAAATTTAACCCAAATTCATTTCAGTTCTGTTCTTTTAGTTGTCTCTTATGTTTTTTTGTTTTTTATTCTAATGCAAAACTCTCATCTTGCCTTGAAGGATGCACGCATTTTTTGTATGACCATAGATTAAAAAAAAGATAAATGTGTATGCCGATCCTCTTAAAAAAATTGAAGATTAATAAAGATAACATGTTGACCCCTGAACCTCGGTGGGCTCCGCAGGTTCAGAGACAGTATTGGATATCAATGGGTGTAAATGTGGACAAATACGCATCGTGGGTGGGATTAGAGACAAGGCAATGGTTACTCGTATCTATTACTTATATCTATTACTTTAACTTCTTTCTTATATTTTATTTATCTTATTTGTTGGTTAAATGTTAAAAGTTATTTTAAACTGCAGAATTCACACGATCTTGTATGCAGTTCCCAAATATGTTACATCTGTAGATTATCTTTAAAAACCAATTTAGATTAAAAGTAAAAGATTATTGTGGTATATCACCAGACCATTATAGGTGTGGTTTTCAAATGGTATGACAAGCCGGTATCCAAAATTTGAAAGTCGGTATGGGCCAAGTTATCAATTATTTTTATTAAATTAAAAGACTCTTTAACAGTTAACACTGATTATCTCTGTCGTGGGGATTGTATGTGCTAATATGCCCGGTGAAGCATAATTAGAAACCTTGACTTAAACTATTGCATAATTTGCAAATACCACACAACATTTTTTTATTGAACTACCACACATTTTGGATATTTACGACACATGTTTGATCATTAAGGAAAACAAATGCCAAGTTAAGCAAGAAATTGAGCAAGTTGTAAAATAACATCACTATAGAGGAATGTGATGAAAGTTATGATACGGAGCAAAAGTATGACATGCAAGAAATTGAGAAAGGACTTATTGGTTATGGCCTAAATCTCAAAGATCAATCTGGTGAAGATGGTTGTTAATTGGTAATTTTTTGTGTAATGTGTTGCATGGTAATTTGGTGAAGACTTTTGTATCTTTATTATTACTTGTAAGGTTTATTCTTAAGACCAAAATTTTAAGATTCTACAATTTAAGTTTTTGAATTATTTATGTATCTCATTTACTTTTTAAGTAGGATATGAAATATATTAAGTAGGATGTGAACAAATTAATATAATGCTGTAATTTAGAAGAATTTATTCAATTTGAAGGAAAATATTAAATATATATACTGAAAAAGGCACTGTCCAGAAGTTCAATACTTGTTGCATGGGTAGTCCCATGCAACAAATAGTTCTCAAAAATCGTCAAAACTTGTTGCATGGGTAACCCATGCAACAAATATTTCTCAAATAATCCTCCAAACTTATTCTGGAGATTTGTTGCAAGGGTAAGCCCATGCAACAAATAGTTTTCAAATACTTGTTGCATGGGTTACCCATGCAACTGTTTAGTCTCAATTCGGGAGACTTGTTGCAAGGGTATGAGATGAGTTGTTGCATGGACATTCATTAAAATATACTTTCTATCTTTGCTGGCGGGTCACGGGTTATCAAATATTTGTTGCATGGGTAAATAAGAAGCAGTTGCATGGGTAACCATCAGACTTATTGCAAGGGTAACTGTTGCATGGGACACCCATGCAACAAGTTTGACTGTGTCAGAAATGCCAATATTTGTTGCATGGACACTACTTACCCTTGCAACAAAGATTTTTACCCATGCAACAAATCCAGATTCTAGTAGTGGGTAAAATTTATATAATAAATTGAGACGGTAATGAGTGAACTATGTGATAATCAGACCCATTGAATTGTGAATCAAAACGAGGTACATGATGACATACATTAGACAAGTAAATTTTGTAAGTGTAAATATGCCTTAGTGAAATGTCTTATTACATATTGAAATTTGCATGTCTGATTGCACGAGATTATTTGTTTGATTAGTGTAGCTTGGTTGTTGCTCGGTTGCCAATTGCTTGTAGTTAAAGTCTTGAAGTTGGTATTCTTATTGCATAAACGAGTTGCAGGACATACGCTTGCATCATGAACTGAACCATATTTCTGTTTGCATGAAATTAACTTGTATGCATGGTACAAGGCATTAGTTTGGAGTTGTTGCTTGCTTGTTTGTTTAGTTGCTAATTGGTTGTATTGTTGATGCTTGCTTTGTTGCTTGATTGGTAATTAGTTGTAGTTTAAGTTCTTGAATGTTCTTTTTTTTAAATGCATAGCATGAATGCATGAGTTGTCATAATGAGCATGCACATATATTCTAGAATTGAATTGTGACAAAACTTGAAGAGTTTAGTGGCAAAATAAGATTGTAGTATATGCTAGTGTTATATTTTAGAATAAAGCATCAAGATGCATGATCATATATTTTTATAGCAAAAATCTGAAAATGAAGTATGATGTTCAAATTTAGAATTTGGTTTTGAATATGACATGATTTGAACAAGAGTTTGAGTTGCATTGCATATGCATAGATGATATAGAACATGAGTTGAACTAAATTTTGCATGATATACTTGCATGCATGATACATAGTTTTATATGAACCATGCACTTGTTATACATGAACCTTGAATAGAAATGAGAATACATAGAACGCATTGATTTGCTTGTATATGGAATGTCTTGTATGTACTTTGATGGGAATTGAGGAATGAAATCCGAGGGTCATGTAGGCGCCATATTCGGGTAGCACATAGCGTCAGCTGTGTAGGCGCCATATTGGGGTAGCGCATAGCGAGAGCTGTGTAGGCGCCATATTCGGGTAGCGCATAGCATGAGCTGTGTAGGCGCCATATTCGGGTAGCGCATAGCATGAGCTGTGTAGGCGCCATATTCGGGTAGCGCATAGCAAGAGCTGTGTAGGCGCCATATTCGAGTAGCGCATAGCAAGAGCTGTGTAGGCGCCATATTCGGGTAGCGCATGAACGGATTTATGCTTGGTGAAAGAACTTGTAACGCATGGTAAACAAAGGAAAATATTTGAGAATTGATATACTTGAAAAATTGTGCATATTTGAGAATTGCTAAATTTGGAATAAAGCATGGTTAAACAATAGGGTTGCATAAGTAAATTGGATTGAAATCTTAAATTTATTGCACATCAGCATTGCATATTATAATATTTCGTTATGCTTGATTGTTACAGCTATTAATTGTTTCTCTAGCTTGCTGATTTTCTTTTGCGGTATTTGAGCATTTCTTAAAGTGAACTTATATTTTGTTTCTTGACTGATTATAGTTGGTAACTTAGATTATTTGGTTCTTATATTATTATTGTAGTCTATAGTTTTGGTGCTCGTTGCTGTTTTGGTTCCAGTTGGTCAGATCTGGGGATAACTCGACTGGAACTGAATACCGCACTGGGAGATTTTCAATCTCTCATCTTTCCACTTTGTGGGTTCCAGGTACAAAGCGTGAGACATGAAACGAGATATTGAACTAGAAGACTGCGGGACTTTGCAACGAAGAAAAGTAAGTTATGTCATTGGTAATGTATATGTAACTATGTGATTATGTAAAATGATAGAAATCGTCTTGCGCTGATTAGCGCGGCGGGTTGTCGGCCCCGTTGTCGGGGTGTGACAGAACCCACCAAATAAGGGCGAAACTTGTTGATGGCGAAGACCACCGCAAGTAACTCCTTTTCAGTTGTGGTGTAGTTGACTTGGGCCTCATCTAGCACTTTGCTTGAGTAGTAGATTGCATACGGCTTCTTGTCGACTCGTTGCCCCAATACCGCTCCAACGGCATAATCACTTGCATCGCACATTATCTCAAATGGCTCATTCCAATTCGGGGGTTGCAAGATAGGCGCTAAAATCAAAGCTTCTTTCAACCTATTAAAAGCATCTAGACAATCCTCATTAAAATCAAAAGGGGCATCCTTAAGCAATAAATTGGTCAAATGTTTGACAATTTTAGAAAAATCATTAATGAACCCTTCGATAAAAACCGGCATGCCCTAAAATGCTTCTAACACCCTTCACATTAATTGGTGGAGGTAACTTTTCAATCACCTCTACTTTGGCACGATCAACCTCTAAACCTTTTTCAGAAACAACATGGCCTAAAACAACACCCTCTTGAACTATAAAATGACACTTTTCCCAATTCAAAACAAGACTAACCTCTTCACATCGTTGCAAGACTTTGGACAGGTTGGTCAAACAATCATTAAATGTTGTACCATAAACTGAAAAGTCATCCATAAAGACTTCCATGGATTTCTCAATCAGGTCTGAAAATATACCCATCATTGCCCTTTGAAAAGTGGCCGGTGCATTACATAACCCAAAGGGCATCCTACGATATGCAAAGGTACCATATGAACAAGTAAAAGTGGTATTTTCTTGGTCATCAGGATGTATTGGTATTTGAAAGAAACCACTATAACCATCTAAGTAACAAAAGAAAGAGTGCTTAGCTAGCCGTTCAAGCAATTGATCTATGAACGGGAGAGGAAAATGATCCTTGCGCGTGCTGGTATTGAGCTTTCGATAGTCAATGCACATGCGCCATCCCGTCATGAGTCTAAGTTATAACAAGTCATTTGCAATATCTTGATTATTTATTTTGTTTGAATAAAGGTTGGACGTCAAGCCACCCAACTATTTTTTATATTACCACTAATTTGGTTCATTCATTTTTGTTATGTTGATTTCGTATCAAATTAACTCGAAAAATAATGTCGATCGCTTGAATTCATAGTATGAACTTGCGATTTTGAAATATTAAATAACCAACAAAGTCACGATAAATGGTCAAAAAGTTATGATACTAACCGTAATGCGCTACACAATTGTAATATATACAACCATCAAGTAAGCCCTGCAACAGGTAAACTTTTTATTTTTTGGCTCAAGTTAGATGGACGTGTTCCATGACAAGATCTTGCGCCGTATTAAGCAATCCATTATGTTTTTGTTTTTTATAATGGGGAAAAATTACAATATTTAATTATACACAAGAAGACAAGAAGAAAGTAGAGAAAGGACAACAGCAAATAATAATAATAATACATAACTACATGCATTTTTTGAGATGGAAAACTAATATGTAGCAAGTTATTGTTTACAATATTCAAATCTAATAAATTAGTTATAGAAAATATGAATAACCACACTAATTATTTAGGACTAATTGGTTTTTTACTGAAGCTAATTAATTTTTGAGATATGTTATTTAAAAAAAAAATAGAGCATTTTTTTACACATAAATTCAAAAACTTTTTTTCTTATGGAATACTAAAGGTAAAAATTGCAGTGTGGAATTTAATATTAGTTGTATGACACCTAATAATTGGTATTTGAATGTAGGTTTAAACTAAAAATATGAAAGGTTGTACATATTTATCGTTTTGTTGTATTTGTTATGAACGTTTTTTATGCAAAATTGTAGCCTTTTTATATTTGATCATAAAAACTGATCAAATCATTGCAAAATATCAAGTATAAAGTCAAAATATTAAAAATCTAACGCAACCACAAAAAACTTGTGTACAAACCCAGTTACAAATTATAAATAGTTTTCTTTTGCAATATCATGGTTAATATCAGATACCTTGATAATATTAGACAACAATTCAGCAAAGAAACAAGCACAGTAGAAGAATAATGAAACTAAGTTGTACTAACAACAATTTCTTGGATCAGATAGGACCCAAAACTATTTCTGTCAACACTTGGAATACCCCCAGCTGCTCCAGCGAGTTTGTACCGGGTCTGAAACCCGTTCCAATTCCCTCTTGGCAATCCATTGGACAGGTCTCTCCAACTGAACTGGCTATATATATGCTGTGGGGCTGTTCTCAGCATCTCGAGATCTCTTGTGAATAGATTTCCTTTGTCAATTTCTACAGTACTCCATCTGATAATGAGAGAAGTTAATATATATAATCTTGTAATATTTCAAAGAGTGAGGTTATGGTACTATGTATAGCACAGATTGGTCCGTACTATAGATCAATATCAGAATTTTCAAAGTGCAAACAATCTATCTGAACCATTCAACGTGATCTCCATATGAAAATGTACTTGTAGATCAAATTTTACAATTAAAAAAAAAATTACTATTTGTTTAGATAGGTAGAAAATCACTTGATATAAAGTTTCTAGACCACTGAAACGTAGTGATTTTCTACCTATCTAAAAAATAGTAAAACAAATCTAAAAAATGTAAAATTTAGTACATTTTCATTAGAAGATTATGTTGAACATTTTTTAACTCAGAAAACAAAATATTGATCCGTAGTTGGAACCAATCTGCGGTATGCGTAGTACCATAGCCTCATTCTATTTCAAATATATGGTATAAAAAGGACTATGAGCATTTGCATGTATGATATGAAATATCTTATTTAGCACAGAGATGTCAAGAAAGAATCTAAAATATGAACCAAGGATTACAATTAGGAGCAATATTTGCCCAAAAAGAGCATCAAATATGTCAAATATCTTGGTCCTAATTCATCAAAATTATCATATTTACTCTTCTATAATTTGTAAGTTATACTGAGATATAGAGGAATAATTTTGATATTTTATATAAGAAATTTCTAATTCTTGGAGGATATACACATGATATTTCATTTTGCAAGGGACAATTATAATTCTCACTTGACAGAGCACATGCAATTTTTTTGAAATTTTGAATAGACATACACATAAACCTGCTAATTTGATTAAAATAAAGGTCTCAAATTAAAAGGAAAGATTACTTGTTGCAGGGCTTGATGGGCTGCCTCTCTCTCTTGGGCTCTCCAGCGCTTTGCCTCCTCGGCTTCGGCCCGCTTCCTTGCTTCCTCAGCTGCTTTTGCCTCTGCTTGCAGCCTTGCCTTTTATATTTAAATGCCAAAAAATAAAAATAATCAGTAACAAAAATTATTGAGAGTTAAATGAACTGCTTGGCATAGAAGATAACAACCCACCATCACTTTATAGCCTTTCTAGCTCTTCTCTTTCTCACCTTAGCTTCTCAGGGTCCTTTTTTGCAACCTTCTAGATGCATTAGTCATTAATCAAAATTAGTAACCAAATATAAACGATTCCATATATAAATTCTGACTCATTTAATTTTTTTTTTCCAGACTTATTTGGAGCATTGCGAAATTTTTGTTGCCTTGTCCTTTTCAACTTGAATATGGACCAGGCTATTTTTCTAGGAGGCTATGGTACTGTGCATAGTGCACATCGGTCCGTACTATGGATCCACATCTCCATTTTCAAACATCAAATAGTCGAATGGAACAGCTCAACATGATCTTCATATGAAAATGTACTTCGAGGCCAATCATATGAAGATCATATAAAGCGGTTTAGATTTTCTGTTTGGACTTCGAAAATAGAGATATAGTTCCATAGGAAGGCTGACTTTCATTTTTTTTTTTCTTTCTTTTGAGGAAACTTACCATCCATTTGAGCATCCATGCCAGTAGGATTGGCTAGGTTTAATGGGTCATCCGCATCTGATTGTTTCGACCCGTTAGATGATTCTGGCATAACAAGAATAAAATGGTTATTAGGTAAATAATATTATCATCTCATCTCATTGCAATATGAAAGGCAAGACAAATTTAGACATGTTTAGAAGAGACTAAGTAAGATGCGCAGTACAGTACTGAGTTATTACTGGTACAACAAAACAATTGGTCATTGGTATTTCCCTTGTTTTAATTGTTTTGGTTTCTTCGCCAATGGTCACCAAAAAGGACAGTCCCGGAGCAATTTTATGTTACCAGTCTGTACTGGTAAGCTATAAAACAGTCAAAGTTACGTTACTTTTTCACGACCCGAAGCAGGCCTAGAAGCTTTTTCCTGCAGATTGAAGTGTGAAAAAATGTCCATCAGATAATATACCAGTAAAATAATTTTTATCATCGAGTAGATGCTTAGTAGCCCTAACAAATACAATCACAATAAAAAAAATATACCTTCTTCATGCAGTGTGGAGGCTTTGGCATCTGAACCACTTCCTGAGGAACAACCTGAGTCTGAATCTGTAAAGAGAAAAAGATCTCGTCAATATCAATAAATACAATTTGAATTTAAAAAATTGCACATGGCAAGAAACCGTAGGACCACCAGTAAAAAAACAGCAATATTGACCAAGATATTAACGAACATGAGTACCAAAGTTTAAATGAATGTACTTTTCCAAATTTAGACATCGTTAAATATCATACGTGATAATCTATTATAATTTTTGGAACAAATTTCTTTTAGGGACTAACCCAAGAAGGATCTAAAATGTCAATAGCAAATTCATATAAATCTTCTTCGTATTAGGGACTAATAGCAAATGTCAATAGCAAATGTCAATAGCAAATTCATATTAGGGACTAACCCAAGAAGCTTCTTCATATAAATCTACCTGACACGTGTCAGTCAACCTCATGCATCTCCTCAGCTGGATTAAAATTGCGCTGCAGCCCCTCTGTAGCAATTTTGGACTTCTTTCCTTCGAACTTGGTTAAATTGCGCTGCAGCCCCTCTGTTTTGATTTTGCACTTCCAGCTGCAGTTCGATGACTGTTTCAACCGGTCATCACCTGTATCCAATATGCAAGTTTGGTAAAGAATTAGTGAAGGATACCTATAATTGAAACCCAATCATCAGGTGAGAGAGTTGGCATCTAGCCCCATCAGGTGATGTAGATTAGTTCAAATCACATTATAACCTCATTGAAACCTCATCACATTATAATCAATAAAGATTGTTACAGATGCAGATTAGTTCAAATCAAGACAACATACTTTCTTATTCAACATAAATCTGCCTCAACAGGTACCAATTAAAGGCAAAGATACACTAGTGGTATGAAAACCAAAACAGGTACTGCTGGCCAGCACCACTTTAAAAATTGATCAAATAAAAAAAAGCAAAAGGAAAGAACAGCTAAAAATAATTTCAACTAACAACATCAGACACTTCAACTGGGAATTTAGGCAAACTAGTCCCAATAAAGTGGAACTTGTTAGAAATGAAGTTTGGACGCTTTGTGAATTTTGTGCATGTTCTTTTAAATAAGAACTTTCGCTTTTTATCTAAATAAACCTTTTTTTGTTGTATAGTTTTAGTGATTTCAGTTTTTTTTGCAAATTTTCGGTGTCTTTTTTTTTTAATTTGAGTTGTTATTCTTCTAATTAACACATTTCAAATTTTTTTATTGTTAACCCTCCTCCTTTTATCCGGGCTTAGGACCAGCTATATAGTTTCAACATAGGGAGAGTTAAAATATGAAATATGTTAGTATTCCTCAAATTTAAATAAAGAAACAAGGTCAGATATATACCTGCTGGGAAGGTACTGTAGTAGTTTCAACCGGGCTTGGGACCAGCTACTCGTGTCCTTCTCCATTCCTCTGATAATAAGAATATCTTACTGATAAAAAGAGAAAAGACAAATCTATTGCAAGATCCTTTAATTTATTCAAAAAAATTGGAAAAGAAAGTACCTTACTAATACGGGGTTGGTAAGTTATGAAGCATTATCCTGCCGCATGTATCTGATTTATTTCTGTTATGAAAGCAGAGTGTTTCAGAGAAGCCACCTGCCACCTGCCACCACGGCCTTTAATGGACTTATTTTTTTAGAGAAACACGTAACCCCGAATGCTCCTCCAGCAAATCAACTTTCTTGATTTCTAGAATGTCCTTACGTTTCAGAGATATCGGCCACCACGGCCTTCAATTTTCTTTTCTTTCAGAGAAGCAGGTAACTCCGGGAGCTCCTCAAGCAAATCAGCTTTTGTAATTTTTAGAGTTTCTAGGGCACTGAGTCTCGCCATTGTAGCAGGCAATGACTTCAGAGACCTTGCACCCCAGATATGCAACGACCTTAGAGAAGCAGGTAACTCCGGAAGCTCCTCCAGCAAATCAGCCCCACCGATTGTCAGCACTTCAAACACAGTGAGCCTCACCATTGTAGGAGGCAATGTATTGAGATTTCTCAGACCCGAGAGAGTCAACCTCTTGAGGGTACTGCTGTTTTGCAGAAACCATTGCTCCAGCAAAGCCTCCATCCATGAACAATGGGAAACATGTAGGTTGCTAACAAAGCTTAGGCTTCTTAGTGGTTCAATGAGAAGGAGAGAGAGGTCATCAATGTGAAGCTCCTTGATCTTTATAGAATCCAAGCTACTTCCTCGGTCGGCACCATGTGCCTGTTCCCTAGATGAATGTTCAACGAGCTTCTTGCATTCTGATATATGTAGCACATTGAGAGATCCGAATGCATTTTCTGAGGAGGGAATACGAGAAATATTTGCACAATTACTTATATCAAGATCAGTGAGAGTAGGAAGGCTTGATACTGATGCCAGCAGTGGCTCATCAACTTCACCACAGTTTCCCATGAAAAGTCGTTGGAGTTTTGTTGGTAGGAGGTAGCCTTGAAAATCCATCGCCACTAGCTTTGGGTTATTTGTTAAATTTAAGTATTCCAAAGACATTAACTTCCCAAACCCATGAGTTGGTAGGTGTACCAATCTCTCACAGCCGTTGATGGTTAATTCCTCAATAGCTTGCAAATCTAGGTTGTCTTGCTGAAGAAATCCATGCAAGGATATTAAGTTGGGGCACCTTTCTATCTCCACTACTCTTAGTGATGATTTCAGGGATAATGGTGCACGAGTGTTATTACCAGAATTTTGGTACAAAGCTGGAAGAGAATTCAAGCCCACATTACTAATTCGGAATTCAATTAGAGAAAGTGGCATATCAGGAAACCTGTCTATATTTAGACAATGACGTATATCAAGAATTTTCAAATATGGTATTTCCCCAGAATATAGTTGGTTTTTCCAAAGAGGACAATTAAGTAATTTGAGGGAT
This sequence comes from Carex myosuroides, assembly GCA_028015225.1. Taxonomy (NCBI): domain Eukaryota; kingdom Viridiplantae; phylum Streptophyta; class Magnoliopsida; order Poales; family Cyperaceae; genus Carex; species Carex myosuroides. The sequence continues at coordinate 116,212 of CM051470.1, read as the reverse complement.
GATAGGTTTAAAGGCGGTGAAGCCTCCATCCAATTAGGAGATCTTTGACCATTATAATTCTTAATTGTCAATTCCATGAGACTGTGAGGGGGTTGGAGGTAATCAATGATTTTCTCAGCGAGAATAGGATTGGTCTTTGAGGTCCATTTTAGGGAGAGCGACATGAGATTATTCTTCCCTAATAGGTTGGCACTCTTAGCTTCAGTATGATCTCCTATATTCTCTATTTTTTTAATAGACAAATGTCGGAGGTTCTTTAGTGTGCCTAGTTCATTTATACGTTGACCACTCTCTTGTCCAACAAAAAAGGTTAACTCTTGGAGAGATGTCAGCTTGTGGACTCCATGAATGGTTTGCATTATCTCCTTTGGAAGCCTCATATAACGCAACCTAAGTAGATTGGTCACTCCAGTTGCTTCAATTACTGAATAGATCACAGCCTCATTATATCGTGGAATTTCTAGTACTTGCAAATGACAAAGTTTGTAAACTGAAGCACGGAGCAAAGTTCCAGGTCCCTCTGCATACAGGTAGTGAAGGTGTACCAAACAACTTATCTCTTTGGGCATTTCACTGGATCCACATATTTTCAATAAACGTAAACTTTTCTTAATTAAATTATTTGGAAGAACAAATGGATACGAATAAGGGGTTACAACCAAGCTGCGTAAATTTTCAAGATGGGAGACCTTTTCCATTTCATGATCATGTACATAAACATGTCGTACAGTGCTAGGCATGGTAATTGATTTATCATTAGATTCTATTCTACAACATTCTCCATATGAAACGTTTTGGGCCAACTCATGCACCAGATCATGCATAACATATCTCTCACCTTCCCCTGATTCAACATATTCAAAGAATGACTTCCTTAAAAGAAGATTGAAGTAATCTTCTCCAATATCTTCTGGCCTTTCTTCTTGACTTGATTGTTGCCGGACAAATCCAGAACAGATCCACATTTTAATCAAGTCATCTTTATCAAACAGATGATCTTGAGGAAATATGCTACAAAATCTAAAGCATACCTGCAAATTTGCGGGTAAATGGTAGTAGCTCAATTTCAAAACCTCCACCACATCCTTTGCTTGCTCTAAGTTAAATAGAGACCCGTGATTCAAAACTCTTCTCCAATACTGGTGGTCCATACGTGAATTCAGCAAACTTCCGATCACCTTTCCTGCTAATGGACTACCTCGGAGCATTTTTAGTATTTGATCTCCAATTGCTTGCAAATCTCTATGATTGTCAAGGTTAAAACCACGAAATGCATAGCTCTGAAAGAGCAATCGCAACTCTGGCTTTCCTAAGCCTTGTAATGATAGAGGTTCATGCTCTGTACTTATCACACTTGCAAGCAAGTCTGCCACTGATTTCATTCTAGTAGTAAATAATATTTTACTACCTTCTTGTACAAATCTCAAAGGAGCAATCAGTTGGTCCCAGTGGCTCCTTTTCTCATCATCCCATATATCATCTAAAACGAGAAGAATTTTTTTTAAATGTATATTTTCTTTCAAGGTCTCTTGAAGCGCATTTAATGGTTTATTATAATAATTATTGTCGCCTAGTTCACCAAGCATCTTTCTCGTTATATCTTCAACACTGAAGTTCGTAGAAACACAAACCCATATTGTTTTGTCGAAATGATTCGACCCGCGCATCTCTTGATATGCAAATTGTACAAGGGTGGTCTTTCCTAGTCCACCCACCCCGACAACACCAAACGAAGAGAGGCGAGCATCAGTTGGCCGCTTTAGCCAATCAATTATCTTGTGCTTCTCAACTTCCCGGCCAAACAACTCTCTTTCAACTAAAAAGGAAGTAGTTTCGCGACTTAAAACTTTACAGGTTTCTTGTCGTGATTCTGAAAGATCATGAATACCTAGCACAGTTGCAGCTTGAAGGAGACGCTCCACACCGTTAGCAGCCTCATCCAACATTGTTACGGCCTCCTTCAACCTCTCCAATGTATCATCATTGATAGTACATGGTTTTCTCTTCTTTGAACTAGAAGCGGATCCACCCGCCTCATCTCGGTCTTTCACCATATCCTCCAGTTTTTTGTACTCGAACTCATCAAGCACGTCTTCGGATGCTTCAATAGCCTCCCTAAACTGCTCGACCCATTGGCGAGCACTCGGGTCCTTCATCTTCAGAGCTTCGGCAATGCCCATGACAGTTGTGATTTGGGGAAGAGCAGCCTGTAGCGTCTTTAGCGCGGCTTTGCTATCGGCTGGCAGCTCATGGCCACGCGAAAAACCAATGCCGATAAGTTCTCCGACAACAGCTGACCCCGCCCACTCAGCAATTTTCAAGGCAGCGTTTGAAAGAGCCATCTTGAAGTTTCTTCTTTCTTCTACTGCGGCAGCTTCCTCAAAGCCGGTGGGTTTTTTTTTCGATTTTTGTTTTTTCCTTGCTAGTGTTGCTTGGGAATGACAAATAACAAGTAGCAAAATGTATTGTTTTTTTTTTTAAACACGTACTAAATTGGTGATTGAGAGAACAGATCGATTGAGAATGAAGATAGCAAAAGGCAGAGATTGGTTGGTTAATAATAAGCAAGAGAGATGAGAAATAGAGATTTTGGAAAGAGATACCGTGTACCCGATGGCAAGAGATCGAGCAGAGGGCGGAGATGAGAAACCGAGATTTGGACGCGTACCCTACGGCAACAGATCAGAGAGAGTCGGAAACAGAGATTGCAAAAGAGAGGATATTGAATCTAGTTGCAAAAGAGAGGAGATGAATAGCTGGGGATTGAATTTAGCTGTGTAACTACGCATACTAGTCTAGTGCTTGACTTCAAATTGGAGAACGACAGATGCTATGTGGCATTCACAGAGTTAGGGATTAATCCCTGCAAAACAAGTAGTTGGGTAAAGGCAATGTGGAAGCGTCAGTGACCCGCCACACTGTCAGTAAATGATGTATTGGATTTTGGGAGAAACACTTTTTTGGTGGAGCACTAATTGCTTCAATTACTTTTGTCATGTGAGAAACACTTTATACACTTGTTTCTGACCTGTCCATTATTACAACAAATCTGGTCTGGTTGGGTAAAACACAAGATATTATGCATCAATGGCAATCTTTTGCAGATATACTTGACTTTGCTGTACAGCTACCTCTAGTACACAGGAGTGGATTTCTCATAGTACTTAGTGCTTTGTGTTGGGTAGTTTGGAAACATAGAAATTCTATTTGCTTTGATAGCTGCCCTATCCAGTCAGCCAGAACTTTAATCCTTCTCATTAAATCTTTGTCTTTATTTTGGGCAGGGAATGTAAAGAAGAAGACCAAGCCTGCTGTTGAAGAGTGGCTTCCAGTGATTGAAGATGCAGTGCCCCTGGCACAGTACATGCCTCAGGAGATGGTTGTTTATCAACCTCTAGAGGATACAGCAACAGAACGAAGATGCAAAATTATCCCTTTTTGTACTTAGTTAGCTTCCCTAGCCCGCTACAGTGTGGCTTAGTTAGTGCCACATTAGCTTCCTTTTGGAGATTAGATATCTCAACATCTTGGTTTATATGTTTGATGTGCGGTTTAAAATGTTGTTTCTATTTTCAGTTCACCTTGTATAGAGGCTTGTGGACCAGCGTTGCTGGGTGACAGTTAACTGTATTTAAATTTCAGCAATGGAATGGGCAAATAGCCTTTTTTTTTTAAAAAAAAGAAGCACTTTATACCTTGTCCTTTTTGGGTAAAGGCAAAGTGGAAGCGTCAGTGACCCGCCACACTGTCAGTAAATGATGTATTGGATTTTGGGAGAAACACTTCTTGCTTCAATTACTTTTGTCATGTGAGAAGCACTTTATACCTTGTCCTTTTATTTTATGTGATACGGTTACCTACTCTGCAATCCGTCCTTTTTCTAATACACACATTTGTTTTTATTAGAATGTTTTATCTTCCAAAAGGACGTTTTAGTTGGAGTACAAAAAACTTTAATATAAACAATGAAATTTTATTAGAATTTTTGGTTTAATATAAACAATGAAATTTTATAGAAGAAGAGAGAAATTTTTTGGATTGGGAAGTGGGTTTCTCACAAAACCCAAAACATACTGTTCTTAATAGATCAGTTGTTAATAGCCCATGCCCATCCCTTAAGAATTCAGATCTTCCCCGGTACCGTAACAAGAAATCTTTTACAATTACTTATCTGGACCGTTCTTTTTAACTGGCTCGAATCTCAAAGCCCAATAATACTGCCCCCTCTGTCAGCCCGAATCTCAAAGCGTTTGGGAGTTAATCTCAAACCGTAAAGTGAAGGGAATCTTTTACAGTAATGGAGACGATACTTGTCCCATCCCTGAATTGGGAATTAATTTAGTTTTCAGTGTCCAATCAGGAAGCGACAGAGCCGTTTCTTTATTTGTGTTAAAGCTGCCAATTAGTGCTTACTTTACATAAAGCTGCTAATTAGTGCTTACTTTAGTGTTACCCAATGATACTTCCAATTTAAAGGTACAGAGATAACAAAGGTGCTAATTAGTGCTTGCTTTAGTGTTACCCAATGATATTTCTAATTTACTCCGTAGGCGAAGAGAAAAAAAAAATTGTTACTCATATATTTACAGTCCGTGACAATAAAAAATTAAAAAACTTTATTATTATGTGTAATATGTAAAACATAATTATCAATTTTAACAATAGGTAGTTGTTTTTTTTATCAATTTTTAAATGCAAAATGTGTTTCCTATATAATATCTTAGACGAAGAATTCACATGTTTACAATATTTATGTTTTGTAAAGAAATTGAAATAAAAATTACGTAATATATTACATACCACCGTTGAATCCGAATTGAGCTGAGTTGCCCCCAGATTCGACTCATGAGTCAACTAAATTAGTCAACTCGAGTCAGATGGTGAGTTGAATCCGATTGATTCCAAATGAGTTACGAATTATGAGCCTTTTGCGTGCACCCCTAAGAATCGAAATGCTAGAGCAATGTTTTGGAACTCATTATAGAGCAATTATGACCCGCATTACAGTATTATCTTTTAATCGTATTGCTATAATGGTGAGTGAAAAATGTGTAAGAGATTAGATTAAGAACCTCAGGGGCGGAACATAGTGGTGGGGAAAGGGTGCTAAGCACCCTCTATAGTTTGAAAATTTGTAATTTGGTCTATTAAATTTTGTAACTTTTATATGCATTAATATCTTTTAGCCCCCTTTATAAAATGAAATTACACTATATTTGATTCTTCAACCCTCAATCTCTATTTTCTAGTTTCTGCCCCTGAAGAACCTGTGGGAATCACGTCAGAAATCCTACGGTTATCACTTTTGAGGAGCCGGGAAGGGCTATGCTTCCCCACCCCGTTTAAAAATCCATCCATACTATAAAACGCATCTATGCGGTTATTCCTAAATTGGAGGGTTATAATTAGGATGTGTACTATTATACATTTGAAGTAGGCTGGACTACAGTTTCTGTATGAATTTTTTTTTTTCATTTTTCTTGTAAGCCCTCTGGATATTATTTTTTTTAATAAGAGGGTTAGGGTCAAGCCACCCAAAATTATTTTCAAACCTATTACAACAAAGGATTTTTCTCATCTGGGTTTCAAACTAATAACCTTCTATGTCAGAGGACATGTGCCTTTACTAGTAGATTAAAGACTGATTCTTGCCCTCTAAATATTTTAAACTACAAATAATTTACAATAAATGATTTTAAATTTTTAAATTTAACTATTTCTCATTGTAAGATTGAGTTAATTGAGCTTTTAAAAAAGCTGTCTGATCTTTAAATACAGCAGAAATCCTATATTAATTATATTTTACGCACATGCTCATAATTGCGTAGAACTTTCAAACTAAATTCATAAAAGACCAACCATTTTTACAATTTTTAACCAGAAAATATGATTGTTGCTGATGTCTCATTATTAGACCTATAAATCCGACCAATTTATGTACCAAAATTTGTGTTTTAAACCACCAAATCGTGTCTTTTACATTGAATATCTATTGAATATCTATAGAATGTGGTACTGCTGCGTTTTCATTCTTACTTTGCAGAAAACGAGCGAAATCAGGGAAGATTGTGAAGTTCTAGAACCATACACGCGAGCCGCGCCACATCCGAAGTGGGCCGCATCAAACCCTGACGCGACCACAGACACGATCTCCACTTACACACGCGAGGAACACAGACACGCGGACCACGTCCACTACACGCGGGTCGCGTGAGACTATTCCGGAAACAAAACAGAAAAGGAAACAGAGGCTCAATGAAGGAAAGGTCGGCCAGAAGGGCTATATCAGGGGATTCCTTGCTACCAGGGGAAGCATTCTATTCTTTATTCTGCATTTTCAGAGAGTAGGAGACAAATTATAGGGTTTGGGCTTGACGGCTAGCTTGGAGACGAAGTTGAGAAGCGAAAGACGAAAGTTCTTCACGGATCTTCTTTGTATTTCGGGTTTTGTCATGACTATTTCATCTATCATTTGTGTTATTTGCTTTTTGACTATGTGTGAGTAGTTTACTTAGTTTCTAGGGTTACGATGTAGTTTGATACTTTGTTTTGTATGCATGTTGTTTGAATTTGTGTTGTATGTTAGTGTTTAATTGTTTGAGTAGTATTTTAATTGTTTTGTTGAAGTTGATTGAATGATTCTTGAATGTCTACTGTTAGATGTCTATAGCATCTTTTCTAGTACTTTGGCCTTGATGTTTCTCTCAACCAAACTTAGTATTTGAGGTAGGTTTACGAGCCGTGAGGCGAGACCAAATAGTAACTGAGAGGTGAACTTTTCCACTTATTGAGAGGTAGTGGTTACCTTCAGTAAACCGGACAATTAACTTAGATTAAAAATCTAAGAAGGTGAAATTGCATTTCCGATACCAGGTTTATTAAGCCAACAAACGAGAATTGAGGTTTAGGAACATTAGGTTCGGTCAATGAATTCTTACACTAAAGAACAACGCAAAAACAGACAACTGCTACATTTACTCGAGGTCCACGCGGGCCGCGTATGAGAGTACGCGGGTCACGTCTTCCATGCGGACCGCGTATGAAAGTACGCGGGTCGTGTGAATGGTACCGAGAGGCAAGGTTGATAATGAAATCAAAAATCCTGAAAATGCTTTTCTCTATCTGATAAAAAACCAAATTTTACTTTCTGTCATTTTAATTAATTCTGTCATTACTAAATTTAGGAAATTAAACAAAAATCAACATTTTCCAACTTCTAGTACCTAATTGATTTAAGTAGAGTCCAGATTTGATTTTGAACCGTCCTATGGATCGATACCTGACTAAACTATACGATAGGATTGTGCACTTGCAGTCTAGTAGGAAGTTAATTCAAGGTTTAAAAGCTACAGCTTGCTGTAGTGAAACTTTGTGATACACTTTTGTGCGAACAGTTGCTTATTGTAACATCCCAACCTTTGATTTGAAAATTTTATTTGACTTAAAAGTGAAACATGTAATTGAAGAAATAATTATAAAGTAGTTATAACATGTAGAGATTATTTTTGAATTTTTGCAAATTAATATGAAGAGCTATTTTAAATTTAATTGTACTAAATTTAATTTGTACAATTATAAGTGATTATATATGTTTCATTTCAGTTTAAAATGTTTTGAAATTTATTCAACGATATATTTATTGGAAACTTAGTATTTTATTATTAAAGTTTAATTCCCTTTATAAGTATGGGTTTAGTGCAAATCAGTAATAATATATAAATAAATAAACAAAAAAGGTGAGTTCTTTTGTACCGAACTTTCATGGTGACACCTGTCCACTATCTTTGACCCACCTAACACGTTCCACTAATATTTTCTATAGCTGAAATTTCTGTTAGCTAGAATGGTTGGAAGTATTATATTAAAGGGTTAATTGCCGGTGTACCCATCAAAATTTTCAAAAAATTCAATATCCCCATCAAAACATCAAAATATCCAATATCTCCATCAAAATTTAAAATCCTTTCTTATATACCCTTTTCTTTATTTAATCAATTAATAATAAAATAGCTCAATCATTTTTACAATTTTTAACCAGAATATATATGATTGTAGCATATTGTAACATCCCAATTTGATTTGAAAATTTGATTTGACTTAAAAGTGAAACATGTAATTGAAGAAATAATTATAAAGTAGTTATAATATGTCGTTATAATATGTAGAGATTATTTTTGAATTTTTTCAAATTAATATGAAGAGCTATTTTAAATTTAATTTGTACAATTATAAGTGATTATATATATATGTTTCATTTCAGTTTAAAATGTTTTGAAATTTATTCAACGATATATTTATTGGAAACTTAGTATTTTATTATTAAAGTCTAATTCCCTAAATAAGTATGGGTTTAGTGCAAATCAGTAATAATATATAAATAAATAAACACAAAAGGTGAGATATTTTGTACCGAACTTTCATGGTGACACCTGTCCACTATCTTTGACCCACCTAACACGTTCCACTAATATTTTCTATAGCTGAAATTTCTGTTAGCTAGAATGGTTGGAAGTATTATATAAAGAATAATTATTTTTGTACCCGCGCTACAGTACCCGCACTGTACCCGCACTTTCATAACTGTAAGGTTGCGGTCCCCACAACTACCGATCTAACTAACAATGTTATCGGACCTTCCATTTTGAATTTCAAATGTTCCTTTCTCTCCGTTTTTTTCTTTTTCGATGGCTTCGGCGATTTGGAGGCAATTTTAGGTCAATTTGGAGGCAATTTTTGAGGCAATTTTGAAACTGGAAGCGATTTCGTGTGGTTCTCACAAGTTTAATCGGTGATTTTGAAATGTGATCAGCTAGATTAATATTGTTTCTTTTCGATTTTCGATTTTGTTTTTATTCTGGTGAATTAATAATGATATATCGTTTCGTTTCTATTTCATATACACAGTCGTGTTTCAGTGTTGCTGGATTTTGAGATGTTTGTGACAATTTGATTTGCGAAGATGATGTAATTGTCTATTATGTGTTCAGATATAAATACTTGGTAGTTCAGATATAAATACTTGATGTGTTCAGATATAAATACTTGGTAATTTAGATATAAATACTTGATGTGTTCAGAAATAAATACTTGATGTGTTCAGATATAAATACTTGATAGTTCAGATATAAATACTTGATGTGTTCAGATATAAATACTTGATGTGTTCAGATTATAAGGGGTCTATTTTTGAATTATAATTCAATTACTAAATTCAGACTGTTCTTCAATTATAGTACGAATTTCAAAAATAGACCCCTTATTTCTAAATAGACAACGATTAAAAATTTTAAACTCGATTTTCTTCATATTGAAAAAAATATAGTAAATATTTTCAAACATATACAAGTATTTATTTTCTTACAATATTTCGTAAAGCTCAAATTGATTAATTGAATTATAAAATTCAAACTTTAATGTTGTAGCATACGCCGAGCAATACTTGGCGGGGTACCATAAATTTACAATAATTCGAGATGCATGGTTTCTCTAAATCAGTCGGTTTCAAAAGACTTCAAATCACGGAAGTATTATATAAAAGGGTTAATTGCCGGTGTACCCATCAAAATTTTCAAAATATTCAATATCCCCATCAAAACATCAAAATATCCAATGTCCCCATCAAAATTTAAAATCCTTTCTTATATACCCTTTTCTTTATTTAATCAATTAATAACCTTGTATTGAAAACCAGATTGACTAATTTACCCTCTAACAGGACAAAGGAGGAATGTCTAGACTCTTCTTTCCTTCACTTTCTTTCATCGAATGTCTCGACTCTTCCCACCAGCATTAAACGATACCAGCTGATCAGAGGAGCTAATATCAGGCCGGAAATGCTCAAACACATATGCACAACTGAATAAGTTACTAGCAATAGTCCGACCTGTTAAGCATGAAGCTCTCAAGTAGTGGGGATCTCCACCTAGCTAATTGATTATTGATAGAATTATTTAATCTTACGTGAAGCTCTCTAACTTGTTCTACTGGTAGACATATTTCATTAGTCATTAATTTCAAAGAAAGATGAAACCTGTATCTTCCTATTCCTCTGTTTCGAACATTATATATAGGAAAACAGTGATCTATTGGTTAAAAGGAACACCTGTATTTTCTATTTGTTTGGGCTCCCTTCTTCATCAAACATATCGTCATAGAAATAAGATTAACTAACAGAAAAGAAGAAGAGCGGTTTTGGAAAAAGGAAAAGAAAAGAATAAAAGAGACGAAAACATAGGAAAAGTAAAGGATTGGAGTTGGCACCGGCAGTTCTTCACGGCCGTGAAACGCAGAAGATAGAGAAGACAAAAAAACATACTAGTTTGCTTGGGATTTTGTGAGTAAATTCTTTGTTCATTCTCCTTGAAAATTTCGTTGGTTACGATCTCCTTTTTGAGAAACTGCTTTGTTGACTGAATTTAATTCCATGACTTGTTACTTTCCCGACCAGAAAATTTGTCTTAGGGTTGTCCTTCCTTTTGATGGAACAATGTTGAATTGTAGCAAATTGTAATTGACCATTTTGCGTAACTTGAAATTGATGGTGAAGAAATTTGAAAGTCTTGAATTTGAATTCAATATAGGTTTTCGGGCAAATTTGTTAAATATAAAAGATTACTACTATAAGTCTTGGCATTGAGATAATCAAGTTTGGACAACTTAGAAAGTCGATCTGTAGTCCCAAACTTACACCTCAATTGATGTATTCGTAATATCTTCTTTTTTAAAGCTTGTCAGAGGCTGACAAGTGAATTGTATTTAAAGTAGATCAAATTACATCATTGTGATTTCTGAGATTATCACAGCATATCCCTTGTGCACATGCGCACAAACCACTCTTCGAAGTTTTCTAGCAGCTTGTGCCATGCAACAGGCATCTCTTAACCTCTCTTAACCCCGAATTCCAATAGAATAAACATTATTATTACTGTTCTATATAAAACAAACGAAGAGGCAACTTTTTAACACAACTTGAGCCATTGCTCCATCTCTTGGCAGCATCTGTCAGCAATCAGGTTTGGAGGTAAAGAGTGATCTCTGAATATTACCGCATTGCGCTGTTTCCAGATCCCCCACGTTACACATATAAACCTGGTCATCCATTCTTTTTGAGGCATATTACCCTTCTGCTTGACCATTTGCCATGATTGATAAATGGTATTAGACACCGTCTTACCAGGTTTGAAAATTTTCCTCGTCAAGATTCGGGCTACCTCCAGCCAAACTGATTTGGCATAAGGGCAAAGGAATAACACATGTAAAATTGATTCCATAATTTGTTGCTAACTTGATTTGTTGCTAATTAACTTGATTGTCTCATTCTAGTGGTTGTTATATTTGTACCTTTCTAAGGTAGAAAACTAGAAGAGAGTAATTTTGCTCAAAAGCTTAATTTAATTCATGTTAGACTCTTAGTAGAGATTTCTTTTACTGACATGTGACCTAACTCCTATGGCTTTAAGTCGATGAAAAAGGAACTTGGTGATATATATATTTATATCAAAAAATGAATTTGAAACCCTTTTTTTTATTCTTGACTGAGCCTCACTCAAGAATTAGAAAATTTCTGTGAGTTGTAGTTGAATGAATTAATTGAGGACACTATTGAACTACTGGATCAATCTTGTTAATTGGTACCGGTACAGACCCTACACAGCTGAATCATTGTGCCCAAACATGTCCATACTGTAGCGACGCTTTAATCATTGTGCCTGACAATGCTAAGGTGCAAGTTTCAAGTTATTCTCAGATTCCTCTAACTTATTTTATTGTTGTTGTTTGCTTGTCAATTTCATTGCTTGTTGTTGCTGCTTGTTTGTTGCTTGTTGCTTGTTTGCACGATTGCTAATTAGTTGTAATTAAGTTCTTGAATGTGCTTTTGAATTGCATAGCATGAATGTTGAGTTATCATATGGAGCATGAACATATATATATTCTAGAATTGAATTGTGACATAACTTGAAGTGTTTAGTAGAAAAATAAGATTGTAGTATGTGCTAGTGTTATATTTTAAGATTAGCATCAAGATGCATGATCATATCTTTCTATAGCAAAAATCTAAAAATAAAGTAAGATGTTCAATTTAGAATTTAGTTGAAACATGACATGATTTTCATCAAGTGTTTTAGTTGCATTGCATATCTATAAATGATATAAGACATGAGTTGAAGTAAAACTTTTGCATGATATACTTGTGTGCATGACACATAGCATGATATGAACTATTTACTTGTTTTAAATGAAATGTGTTAAAGAACTACAAGTCTGAAACAGGACGATCATGTATGCGCCGTATTCGGGGTAAGCGTGAAATTTCGGTTATGTAGGTGCTGAACTTGTAGCGCATAACATAAATTGCATAGGCACCATTTTTCGTGGTAGCGCATGACTCGCACTAGTGGAAAAACACATATCAGGATCGGTTAAATACGCACATCAGGATCGGACCTACAGCCGATCCTGTTCCAGCCGATACAAATAGTCAATCTAAACTGTATCGGTGAAAGAACCGATCCAGATAGAAATTTGTCAATTCAGAAAATCAGAAGGCAGATGTTCTAACCAAGGCATTATCACTAGGCAAGTTCGAGAGCATGAGGAAGAAGCTTGGTGTAGTCAATTTTGCATCAAGGGGGAGTGTTGAATATTGATCCAAAATAGATAACACTAAAATTAGAAACAGTGGAGAATGCGTGTGTATCAAAAATAGGAGTCTGCAGGTGTGTTTGTATTAGAAGTTCTATAATTAGTGTAGTTAGTGGAGAAAGTGGTTTCCTTATTTACACTAGGCAGAAATAGCATGTAGTTGAGTTAGTGGAGTCCTTATTTAGATTAATGTTTAACTATAAATTAAGATGTACTTTGTATCCGAAATTTATGCAATAGAAGAGTTTATTTCAGCAGCAAATATTCTCTTGTCTCTGTTTTTTGTATCTTTATCCATCTGAAATTTCCAACAACCTCCAATTTCAAACATCAAATAGTTGATTGGAACTGCTCAACATGATTTTCATATGAAAATGTACTTCGAGGCCAAATTTTACATTTTTAACATTTCTTTACTATTTTTCTAGAAGGGTAAAAAATCACTACAATTGGACGGTCCACTATCTTTAGATCAAGTGATTTTCTACCTATCTAAAAAAATAGTAAAAAATTCTTAAAAATGTAAAATTTGGCAATCAAGTACATTTTTATATGAAGATCATATAAAGGGGTTCAGATTGTATGTTTGGACTTCTAAAATAGAGATATGGATCCATAGTACGGACCACTGTGTTGTCCCCTATATTATTTCATGCAGGATATGATAACACTTAGTATCCTCTCAGATTTATATCACACAGGAAGGCTGACTTTCATTTTATTTTTCTATCTTTTGAGGAATTACCATCCATTTGAGCATCCATGCCAGTAGGATTGGCTAGGTTTCATAGGTTATCCGCATCTGATTGTTTCGACCCGTTAGATGATTCTATATGCATAACAAGAATAAAATGGTTATTAGGTAAATAATTTTATCATCTCATCTCATTGCAATATGACAGGTAAGACTGTTTAGAAGAGACTAACTAAGATGCACAGTACAGTACTGAGCTATTACTGGTACAACAAAACAATTGGACATTGGTATTTCCCTCGTTTTAATTGGTTTGGTATCTTCGCTAATGGTCACCAGAAAGAACAGTCCCGGAGTAATTTTATGTTACCAATCTGTACTGGTAAGCTATAAAACAGTCAAAGTTACGTTACTTTTTTCACGATCCGAAGCACGCCCAGAAGTTTTTTCCTGCAGATTGAAGTGTGAAAAAATGTCCATCAGATAATATACCAGCAACTTTTTTATTCGAATACAATCACAATAAATAAAAATGTACCTTGTTTTCATGCAGTGTTGAGGTTTTGGCATCTGAACCACTTCCTGAGGAACTACTTGAGTCTGAATCTCTAAAAGAGAAAAAAATCTCGTCAATTGCAATAAATACAATTTGAATTTAAAAAATTGCACATGGCAAGAAACCGTAGGGACCACCAGTAAAAAAAAAAACAGCAATATTGACCAAGATATTAAGGAACATGAGTAACAAAGTTTAAATGAATGTACTTTTCCAAATTTAGCCAACATTAAATATCATACGTGATAATCTATTATAATTTCTGGAACAAATTTCTTTTAGGGACTAACCGAAGAAGGATCTAAAATGTCAATAGCAAATTCATATAAATCTTCTTCGTATTAGGGACTAATAGCAAATGTCAATAGCAAATTCATATTAGGGACTAACCCAAGAAGCTTCTTCATATAAATCTTCCTGACACGTGTCAGTCAACAATCTTACGTGTCGGGTTGCCCCAAAATTCATCCCTTAGCTAGTAGCTTCTTCATATAAATCTTTTCCCCATTTCTCTTTCTTTCATTCGATTTCTGCGAACCAAATCTCACTCTAGTTCAGTTCAGCTTTCAGTACTTGCTATTTCTATTTTCCAACAGCATCAGTTTTGCAGTTTAAAAAAAAAAAAACAATGTCAGGTGCACAAGGAGCACAACCCAAGGGGTCTTTCACAGCCACTACCTACCACACTGCACCGGGTTCTGCCACAGAAGATCCACCGAAGATGGCCATACATTCTGACAAGGACGAGACGGGGTCCCGGTCAACAAGTTGGAGGATAAGATCAAGGATGCGGCTGGCTTGGGTGGGCCTGTCTTTGGTGCTGGAGCAGATGATGGTAAACCCGATCTCGGTGTTGCCGGTAACCGGCTAGACTGCAAAGTTACACATGTCATCTATGTGTGCAATGTAATCAGTTATGAAGAAGGAAAAGGATATTTATGTATATGTTGATTATAGAGTAAAAAAGAGGTGTACCAAATAGATTTTGACAAATTAAACGGCATTAGAAGCATACGTCAGTGCCAGTGTTATAAATATTAATATACAATTTGGAACTGCAATTGGGACAATTTGTTTACTTATTGTAACCAAAATTAAACTTGTGGGCCAATTGGGCTCACCAAATTTAACCTCTTCAGTATACAATTTGGAACTGAAATTAGTTTCAAATTTAACCTGATGTAAAAGCCTGATTTCTCACATGTTGTCCTTGTACTCCGACAGACTCAGGCCGTAAGGATGCGGTTTACCAGAATCATTGCCACCAAAATAAACTTCTGCTAGAGAAGGCTGTACCAGTGAATCATGATTCCAGTACAAAATCACCTAGCATTCCCCCCATTGCTTCCCTAATCTCTAATCAGAATATTAATCTGAAAATGAAACAAGTTAATGAAAATCCAG
This sequence comes from Carex myosuroides, assembly GCA_028015225.1. Lineage (NCBI taxonomy): Eukaryota > Viridiplantae > Streptophyta > Magnoliopsida > Poales > Cyperaceae > Carex > Carex myosuroides. Next base: position 100,916 of record CM051470.1, on the reverse strand, counting down.
TACCCAATGAATGCTAGATTCTATCTATAAACATGGCTTTTTTTTCATTCAATAGATTGCCATGTAGCAAAAATCATGATTTGAAATATGTTAGTATCCCTCAAATTTAAATAAAGAAACAAGGTCAGATATATACCTGCTGGGAAGGTACTGTATGTAGTAGTTTCAACCGGGCTTAGGACCAGCTACTCGTGTCCTTCTCCATTCCTCTGATAAAAAGAATATCTTACTGATAAAAAGAGAAAAGACAAATCTATTGCAAGATCCTTTAATTTATTCAAAAAAATTGGAAGAAAGTACCTTATTAATACGGGACATTAACATGTATGCAAAAGTCGAGTTGGCACTGTTATGTGTGGGCCTTGTCTGTGCAGGAATGAGTCAATAAAGTTTTTGAAGTTTGAAAAAAGAAGAGTCACAAATAAGAATATCTTACTGATAAAAAAAGAACTAAATCTATTGCAAGAGCCTTTAATTTATTCAATAAATTTGAAAAGAAAGTACCTTATTAATACGGGGTTGGTAAAGCAGAGCGTTTCAAAGAAGCCACCTGCCACCACGGCCTTTAATGGACTTATTTTTGAGAGAAACACGTAACCCCGGATGCTCCTCCAGCAAATCAACTTTCTTGATTTCTAGATGGTTTTGTTTTTTCAACATGAGTTGGGGATCTGTTATAGAAGTAGAGTGTCCTTTTGTTTCAGAGCAATCGGCCACCACGGCCTTCAATTTCCTTTTCTTTCAGAGAAGCAGGTAACTCCGGGAGCTTCTCAAGCAATTCGGCTTTCGAAATTTTTAGATTTTTTAGGGCAGTGAGTCTCCCCATTGTAGCAGGCAATGACTTCAGAGACCTTGCACCCCAGATATATAAGTTCCTTAGAGAGGCAGGTAACTCCGGGAGCTCCTCGAGCAAATTAGCTTCCCAAATTTGTAGACTTTGTAGGGCAGTGAGTCTCCCCATTGTGGCAGGCAATGACTTCAGAGATCTTGCACCCGAGATCTGTAACAAGCTTAGAGAGGCAGGTAACTCCGGAAGCTCCTCCAGCAAATCAGCCCCGTGGATTGTCAGCATTTCAAGCACAGTGAGTCTCCCCATTGTAGCAGGCAATGACTTCAGAGATCTTGCACCTGAGATCTGTAACAAGCTTAGAGAGGCAGGTAACTCCGGAAGCTCAGAGATCTTACACAAACACGGTTTTATATTGTTGTAACATATATATATATATAATCGATGGTGTATAGATATTTAAATTGAAATTGAGAGTGATTGAAGGGGGATTGTGGTGACTACGTGCATGTGCAATTCTATCCTATTCACTGTTTACCATAAACAATTATTCATCTATGTAGAGAGTACTGGGAGTTGGGTCCATACTGACAAATAAATTATTCGAATTCAGTTCAACGGAGTAAAAAATACAAGTATTTATTTAAGCAAAATTTCCCTTCTCCTTTTTTTTTTCTTTTCATTTTTTGTAAATTTATTTCTTATGTCCTTTTATTTTTCTAAATTTATTTCTTATTTTCCTAGAAGTTTAATTTATTAAATAGAAAATGTTTGGGGGTAAGAACTTTTGGCTTCTGATTTCGCACTTTTCATTGTAAATGTTGAATTAAGTTTTTCTTTTCTTGCTAGTAACTGTGAAGACAAAACAAATGTTGAATTAAGCATGTATATATATTATGGAATGGAGAAAAAGCATGATATAATGTGCACAAATTGTGCTATTTGCACGATATTTGAATGAACTACAGAAATTAATTGTGGAACTATTACTTTTAACTCGTATAATTTAAATTCTTCAATTTTTGATGTGTTATATATACTAATATGTAGGTATGGTCTTATGCTGTGAGTATTATGGAGGGAAAATCAAAATTCATCTTTCTTCTCATCTGTTCAAGCTTTAACAAAAAACGTAATGAAATAATTAAGATTTTGGAGAAAATGAAATTAGCCGAGTGCTTGTATTTGGAATTTGTGTTTTCTAGTAGATTTAAATGTAACGAGATGTAACCCGACATTTTCTTGGTAAGACTCACTTTTCTAATTCTTTCTTACTTAATGCAGCTTTCCTACTGTACTGATCTGTATAATTACACATTTAATTGTTTTCTCAATTCTTTAACCTTTCTTCCTGCAAAATTTCTCCTCCTCTGTATCATTCAATATGTAAAAGTTAATTTTGAGCTCTACTATCTTCGAATTGATTCAATTCCCGCATATTAATCTTATTTTATATCAACATTTGATTTCTGAATTACTAGGAAAAAAGTATTTAAAATGGACTGACAAAAAAGAATTGGCATTAAGAGCTGGACTAAAGAAATATGGAATTGGCAAATGAAGGAAGATACTTAAAAGAGGTTTTCTTTTTATATCCTATATATAGGAATAGAATCAATAGAGAACCTTTTCTTCTTTATAACGTTACATTTGCATTTCCTAATTAGGAGAGTTTCATAAAGTAATCTCCACTAATTGTTCACTTGGAAGAAAATTTTAATTTGCTTCTTTAATTTGAGTTGGATGGAATTTTATAAAAGAGTTTCAAAAAAAAAGTCGGAATACAAATACAGAGTTTAATTGTTGCGAACTTATTCTACTTTTTTTTTCTTTTAATTTAGTTGTGACAATTATCCCATCCTCTAAATATTTAACTTTGACAAAAGCTTTTCATATTATGATTGTAATTTAGTTAATGTAAAATAATCAAATATTTACTTTTTATTTTTTACTAGTCAAGTGTCTACGCATTGCGATGGGAATTGACAATATTACATTAATTTCCCAAAAGATTAATTTAACTCTTTCTAGATTCATGAAAATATTTCAATAAGAAGTTAGTAACTTCTCCTGAATTATGTAACAGAGGCAAAGGACAATCCTTAATTATGAGAAAGAGGGTCACATGAAAGAGGTATTTATTGAAAAATATACCTAAAAGCATCTGCATTCCAGCAACTCAAATAAATTTCTAAATAACTGTTAATTACTTTTTAGAAATCAAGGTCTCTAAAGTTTCTAACTCTCACATCCCTGAAATTAATTTTAGAGTTTCCATTAATCCACGTCAGTAATAAATTAAAAAGGAGAAATAAATATATTAGAAACTCTCCTGCATAGTTTTTAAATAAGAAACTCTCTCACATCTCTGAAACTGAATTAGAATTAAACTGCCACATCATATTAGAAACTCTCATAATACCAGAGATATAGATGCTCTAATAAAATATATTTAGAAATAATACTGTAATAAAACACCACCGATTGTTGGTTCTCAATTTTTTTATTCACACTTTGTTTACAAAATATAACGGTCCATAAAATGAATGAAATAATTTTTTATATTACCACTAATTTGGTTCATTCATTTTTGTTATGTTGATTTCGTATCAAATTAACGCGAAAAATAATCTTGATGGTTTGAATTCATAGTATGAACTTGGGATTTTGAAATATTAATTAAATAGCCAACAAAGTCACGATAAATGGTCAAAAAGTTATGATACTAACCATAATGCGCTACACAATTGTAATACAACCATCAAGTGGGCCCCACTCACAGGTAAACTTTTTCATTTTTTTGGCTCAAGTTAGATGGACGTGTTCCAGGACAAGATCTTGCGCCGTATTAAGCAATCCATTATGTTTTTTTTTTTTTTATAATGGGGAAAAATTACAATATTTAATTATACACAAGAAGGTAGAGAAAGGAGAAAAGCAAATAATAATACATAACTACATGCATTTTTCGAGATATATGGAACTAATATGTAGCAAGTTATTGTTTACAATATTCAAACCTAATAAATTAGTTATAGAAAATATGAATAACCACACTAATTATTTAGGACTAATTGGTTTTTTAGTGAAGCTAATTAATTTTTGAGATATGTTATTTAAAAAAACAAAATAGAGCATTTTTTTACACAAATTCAAAAAGGTTGTTTTCTTATGGAATAAGGAAAAAATTACAGTGTGGAATTTAATATTAGTTGTATGACACATAATAATTGCTATTTGAATGTAGGTTTAAGCTAAAAATATGAAAGGTTGTACATATTTATCGTTTTATTGTGTTTGTTATGAACTTTTTTTATGCAAAATTGTAGCCTTTTTTCATTGGTAAAAAAAACTGACCCAAATCATTACAAAATATCAAGTATAAAGTCAAAATATTAAAAATCTAACGCAACCAGAGAAAACTTGTGTAGAAACCCAGTTACAAATTATAAATAGTTTTGTTTTGCAGTATCATGATTAATATCAGATACCTTGATAATATTAGACAACAATTCAGCAAAGAAACAAGCACAGCAGAAGAGTAATGAAACTAAGTTATACTAACAACAATTTTCTGGATCAGATAGGACCCAAAACTATTTCTGTCAACACTTGGAATAGCCCCAGCTGCTCTAGCGGGTTTGTACCGGGTCTGAAACCCGTTCCGATTCCCTCTTGGCAATCCATTGGACTGGTCTCACCAACTGAACTGGCTATATGCTCTGGGGCTGCTCTCAGCATCTCGAGATCTCTCGTGAATAGATTTCCTTTGTCAATTTCTACAGTTCTCCATCTGATAATGAGAGAAGTTAATATATATAATCTTGTAATATTTCAAAGAGTGAGGTTATGGTACTATGCATAGCATAGATTGGTCTGTACTATAGATCAATATCAGAATTTTCAAAGTGCAAACAATCTATCTGAACCATTCAATATGATCTCCATATGAAAATTTACTTGTAGATCAAATTTTACAATTTTAAAAAAAATTACTATTTGTTTAGATAGGTAGAAAATCACTTGATATAAAGTTTCTAGACCACTCAAACGTAGTAATTTTCTACCTATCTAAAAGATAGTAAAATAAATCTAAAAAATGTAAAATTTAGTACATTTTTCATTAGGTGATCAAGTTGAACATTTTTGAACTCTGAAAACAAAATATTGATCCATAGTTGGAACCAATCTGCGGTATGCGTAGTACCATAGCCTCACTCTATTTCAAATATATGGTATAAAAAGGACTATGAGCATTTGCAAGTATGATATGAAGTCTCTTATTAAGCACGGTGATGTCAAGAAAGAATCCAAAATTTAAACCAAGGATTACAATTAGGAGCAATATTTGCCCAAAGAGAGCATCAAATATGTCAAATATCTTGGTCCTAATTCATCAAAATTATCATATTTAGTCTTCTATAATTTGTAAGTTATACTGCGATATAGAGGACTAATTTTGACATTTTTTATATGAAATTTCTAATTCTTGGAGGATATACACATGATATTTCATTTTGCAATGGACAAATTATAATTCTCAATTGACAGAGTACATGCAATTTTTTTGAAATTTTAAATAGACATACACATAAACCTGCTAATTTGATCAAATTAAAAAGGAAAGATTACTTGTTGCAGGGCTTGACGGGCTGCCTCTCTCTCTTGGGCTCTCCTGCGCTTTGCCTCCTTGGCTTCGGCCCGCTTCCTTGCTTCCTTATCTGCTTTTGCCTCTGCTTGTAGCACATGATCCATAATCTTTAGATCAAGTTATTTTCTACCTATCTAAAAAAATAGTAAAAATTTCTACAAAATGTAAAATTTGGCAATCAAGTACATCTTTATATGAAGATCATATAAAGCAGTACGGATCGTCTGTTTGGACTTCGAAAATAGAGATATGGATCTATAGTACGGACCACTGTGCGCTATGCATCAACCCAGCTGGTAGTACTTTAAAGCCCTACAAAGGTTGTCATCAACAATAGACAGGCAACAATTGAAAACCTGGTCAAGAGTCTTTTCATGAGCTTTCAAAATAGTTTCAGTAAAGCGGCCCCGCAAGAGTGCAGCTCGGTATTGTTTGTGAGGTTCTCGCTTTTTGGCAGAATCACTGTCCCCTATATTATTTCATGCAGGATATGATAACACTTAGTATCCTCTCAGATTTATATCACATAGGAAGGCTGACTTTCATTTTTTTTTTTTTTCTTTTGACGAAACTTACCATCCATTTGAGCATAGGATTGGCTAGGTTTAACAAGTCATCCACATCTGATTGTTTCGACCCGTTAGATGATTCTGTATGCATAACAAGAATAAAATGGTTATTAGGTAAATTATTTTATCATCTCATCTCATTGCAATATGAAAGGCAAGACAAATTTAGACATGTTGAGAAGAGACTAACTAAGATGCACAATACACCGAGTTATTACTGGTACAACAAAACAATTGGTCATGGGTATTTCCCTTGTTTTAATTGTTTTGGTTTCTTCGCCAATGGTCACCAGAAAGGATAGTCCTGGAGCAATTTTATGTTACCAGTCTATACTGGTAAGCTATAAAACAGTCAATGTTACGTTACTTTTTTCACGATCCGAAGCAGGCTCAGAAGCTTTTTCCTGCAGATTCAAGTGTGAAAAAATGTCTATCAGATAATATACCAGTAAATTTTTTATCATCGAGTATATGCTTAGTAGCCCTAACAAATACAATCACAATAAATGTACCTTGTTTTCATGCAGTGTTGAGGGCTTGAGGCTTTGGCATTTGAACCACTTCGTGAGGAACTACTTGAGTCTGAATCTGTAAAAGAGAAAAAGATCTCGTCAATTGCAATAAATACAATTTGAATTTAAAAAGTTGCACTTGGCAAGAAACCGTAGGGACCACCAGTGAAAAAAATCAGCAATATTGACCAATATATTAAGGAACATGAGTACCAAAGTTTAAATATCATACGTGATAATCTATTATAATTTCTGGAACAAATTTCTTTTAGGGACTAACCCAAGAAGGATCTAAAATGTCAATAGCAAATTCATATAAATCTTCTTCATATTAGGGACTAATAGCAAATGTCAATAGCAAATTCATATTAGGGAATAACCAAGAAGCTTCTTCATATAAATCTTCCTGACACATGTCAGTCAACTCTCTTACGTGTCGGGTTGCCCCCAAATTCATCCCTTAGCTAGTAGTTTCTTCACATAAATCTGTTCCCCATTTGTCTTTCTTTCGTTCGATTTCTGCAAACCAAATCTCACTCTAGTTCATTTCAGGTTTCAGTACTTGCTATTTCTATTTTCCAACAGTATCAGTTTTGCAGTTAAAAAAAAAAAATCAATGTCAGGTGCACAAGGAGCACAACCCAAGGGGTCTTTCACAGCCACTACCTACCACACTGCACCGGGTTCTGCCACAGAAGATCCACCGAAGATGGCCATACGGTCTGACAAGGACGAGCCGGGGGTGCCGGTCAACAAGTTGGAGGATAAGCTCAAGGATGCGGCTGGCTTGGGTGGGCCTGTCTTTGGTGCTGGAGCAGATGATAATCTATTATATATTATAATTTCTGTAACAAATTTCTTTTAGGGACTCACCCAAGAAGGATCTAAAATGTCAATAGCAAATTCATATAAATCTTCTTCGTATTAGGGACTAATAGCAAATGTCAATAGCAAATTCATATTAGGGAATAACCCAAGAAGCTTCTTCATATAAATCTACCTGACATGTGTCAGTCAACTCTCTTTCTTTCTTTCGTGAGGAACATTTGTAAAATGTGACAGGTTGCCCCTAAATTCATCCCTTAGCTAGTAGCTTCTTCATATAAATCTTTTCCCCATTTCTCCTTCTTTCGTTCGATTTCTACAAACCAAATCTCACTCTAGTTCAGTTCAGGTTTCCGTACTTGCTATTTCTATTTTCCAACAGTATCAGTTTTGCAGTTAATAAAAAAAAAAAGATCAATGTCAGGTGCACAAGGAGCACAACCCAAGGGGTCTTTCACGGCCACTACCTACCTCACTGCACCGGGTTCTGCCACAGAAGACCCACCGAAGATGGCCATACGGTCTGACAAGGACGAGCCGGCGGTGCCGGTCAACAAGTTGGATGCGGCTGGCTTGGGTGGGCCTGTCTTTGGTGCTGGAGCAGATGATGGTAAACCCGATCTCGGTGTTGCCGGTACCGGCCAGACTGCAAAGTTACACGTGTCATCTATGTATGCAATGTAATCAGATAGGAAGAAGGCAACGGATATTAATGTATATGTTGATTATAGAGTTAAAAAGAGGTGTACCAAACAGATAGGAAGAAGGCAATGTATGCCTTGTATTATTTTTGTTTACTTATTTCTCAACGGCATTAGAAGCATACGCCATGCCAGTGTTATTAAATATTAATATATATTGTAACCAAAATTAATCTTGTGGGCCAATTTAATTGAAACCTTTATTCAGGCCTTGGGCTCACCAAATTTAACCGCTTCATTATACAATTTGGAACTGAAATTGGGTTCAAATTTAACCTGATGTAAAAGCCTGATTTCTCACATGTTGTCCTTGTACTCCGACAGACTCAGGCCGTAAGGTTGCGGTTTACCAGAATCAATGACACCAAAATAAACTTCTGCTAGAGAAGGCTGTACCAGTGAATCATGATTCCAGTACAAAATCACCTAGCATTCCCCCCATTGCTTCCCTAATCTCTAATCAGAATATTAATCTGAAAATGAAACAAGTTAATGAAAATCCAGTACCTCTGTAGGTATTTAATGAATGCTGGATTCTATCTATAAACATGGCTTTTTTTCATTCAATAGATTGCCATGTAGCAAAAATCATGTCTTTTTTTTTTATTTTAGGGATAAAATTACATTGTTGTTAACTATTCAATCAGCAACGAAAAGTTTGCATGCTTACCCCTTAAAATTCCATAAATATCTTTCACAAGCGTTCTCAATTTTCTGCTCTTGTAAGACAGTGCAAAACTGTCAAATGATTTTCAATGTGTATATAGATTCAATTTTCACATTCGTTCTCAACTTGTTCGGTTTTTTGTGTAAACAATTGAATTTGCACATAACCAGTATTATGTCCAAAATCTCATGCCACAATTTATACATATCCAAATAGGCTTGATTGCTGCTTGATATTGTTTATTTTTTTTTCATTTGATAGTCTAACCTCATTCATCTCCTCAGCTGGATTAAAATTGCGCTGCAGCCCCTCTGTGGCAATGTTGGACTTCTTTCCTTTGAACTTGGTTAAATTGCGCTGCAGCCCCTCTGTTTTGATTTTGCACCTCCAGCTGCAGTTCGATGACTGTTTCAGCCGGTCATCACCTGTATCCATGAAGGGAAAATATTAATTAAGAGCCCTCAAAGAGGTCCAGTATGCAAGTTTGGTAAATAACTAGTGTATGTAAACCAAACAACAGGTACCAATTAAAGGCAAAGAAACACTAGTGGTATGAAAACCAAACAGGTACTGCTATATCGTTCAAATATTTTGTGTTAACCCCCCTATTTTTATTCGGGTTTAGGACCAGCTATATAGTTTAGACATAGGGAGAGTTAAAATTTGAAATATGTTAGTATCCCTCAAATTTAAATAAAGAAACAAGGTCAGATACATGGTTTGGAAAATCGGCCGATTCCGAGTCAACTCGGCCGAGTCAACTCGGTATCGGCCGTGTCCGATCCGATTTTCACCCGAGTCTTGCGCCCATGCGAGTTTTTCAGCAAAACTCGGTTGAACAGTGTTTGACTCGGCTGAGTTAGCCGATTTTCAGGCCGAGTCAGACCGAGTCAGGCCGATTCAGACCGAGTCAGACCGAGTTTGACCGATTCAGACCGAGTTTGACCGAGTTTGACTGAGTTTGACCGAGTTTGACCGAGTTTGACTGAGTTTGACCGAGTTTTGGCCGAGTCAGCCATTAAAACTGTGATTAAAATTATTTTATGTAAAAAGATGTTTGTAAAATGGCCGAGTCATACAGCTGGAGAGTTGCATACAAGCTGGAGTCATACAAATCTAAATTAATTACTAATTTTGTTATAATAGTACATATTAATGTTAGAATAGTACGTACATATTTTTTGTTAGTTAAATATTAGTATACAAATCTAAGTTAATTACTAATTTTGTTCTCCATTATTTTATTCGGCATTATAATTAATTTATAATATCTTTTTACTCAATTTGAAATAGACACAACAATATCCCCATTCGTATTGTAATATAGAGGACGATGAGATAATCCAGCCAGTTCGGTATAACATCTGGCAATAAAAAATGTGTTCTATTTGTAATGCTTGTATTACATTATATAATTAGTGAATTATTTGAGTGTAATATTTTGTGTTAATATAGTTTTTCTACATATTATTTTTTTTACCAACTTTTTCCTATCTTTTGGCTACAAAACAAGTTTCAGCCAAAAAAATCCGAGTTTCCGAGTCAACTCGGCCGATTCCGGCCGATTAACCCGATTCCGATTCCACGGTCAAGAACCCGATTCCGATTCCGAGTTTCAGAACCATGGTCAGATATATACCTGCTGGGAAGGTACTGTAGTGGTTTCAACCGGGCTTAGGACCAGCTACTCGTGTCCTTCTCCATTCCTCTGGACATTAACATGTATGCAAAAGTCGAGTTGGCACTGCTATGTTGTGGGACCTGTCTGTGCAGGAATGAGTCACAAATAAGAATATCTTACTGATAAAAAAAAACCAAATCTATTGCAAGAGCCTTTAATTTATTCAATAAATTTGAAAAGAAAGTACCTTATTAATACGGGGTTGGTAAAGCAGAGTGTTTCCAAGAAGCCACCTGCCGCCACGCCTTTTAATGGAGTTATTTTTTAGAGAAATACGTAACCCCAGATGCTCCTCCAGCAAATCAACTTTCTTGATTTCTAGATGGTTTTTCTTTTTCAACATGAGTTGGGGGTCTATTATAAAAGTAGAGTGTCCTTACGTTTCAGAGCAATCGGCCACCACAGCCTTCAATTCTCTTTTCTTTCAGAGAAGCAGGTAACTCCGGTAGCTCCTCCAGCAAATCAGCCCCAAGGATTACAAGACCTTGTAGGGCAGTGAGTCTCCCCATTGTAGCAGGCAATGACTTCAGAGATTTGGTTTTTTATATCAATCGTTGGATGTGGTCTATAAATTATTTTTTCTACATAAAATATATTATCATTTTTCGATTTTATTTTTATAGGAATCAATAATTAAAAAAAAAATAATGTCTATAAATTATCCATATCAATATCTTTTTGTAAGTTTTTTATATCAATCAAAATAAAGTCGAAATGTTATAATCTTTCATGTATGCATTGAAAAAATGATATTGATCGTATCCTATAGTTTTAGTTTGACATTTAAGTTTTAAATTTTAAATTATTAAAGTTTTGACAATAGAGATATAATGGTGACACTAACACTCTCCTCTTGTTAATATATTGTTTGTACTTCATGCAATTTCATAGGAGCTTGTTACATTATTCATACTTTATTTGTGTACTTAACAAATGATAAGTGCAAATTAAAACATAACTCACACATTATTCACTCTTATTAACACATGGTTCACACTTTACTTAATTATGTGAAATTAACAAATGCTTCATATTTCACAAGTTTATTTGGCACTTGTTAATGCATGGTTTATATACGTAAGAGTTTATATATGTAGAGTGTGAACCAAGTACTAACTTGTAAATATTTGTGTTCCGAAGTGCTGCATTATATTCAATGGTGAAATGTGAATCTTTGCAAAGCTCACAAAAATAATATAATCGGTACCTCATTGTTTTTCCTTTTTTTTTTTGTGGTAAGAGAATTTTAGGTTTTCAATTGATGAGTGCATTGAATCACATAACTAAATTACAGCAAAATGAACAAGTCGTACCAAAATTCAATTTAAATGGAGAGGATCAGAACAATAAATGCTTTACGATGTCATCTTCTATTACAGTTTGTGAGGTCATTAATTTATCGACCCGCGCATCTCTTGATATGCATATTGTACAAGGGTGGTCTTTCCTAGTCCACCCACCCCGACAATACCAAACGAAGAGAGGCGGACATCAGTTGGCCGCTTTAGCCAATCAATTATCTTGTGGTTCTCATCTTCCCGGCCAAACAACTCTCTTTCAACTAAAAAGGAAGTAGTTTCGCGACTTAAAACTTTACAGGTTTGTTGTCGTGATTCAGAAAGATCACGAATACCTAGCACAGTGGCAGCTTGAAGGAGATTCTCCACACCTTTAGCAGCCTGATCCAACATTGCTACAGCCTCCTTCAACCTCTCCAAAGTATCATCATTGATAGTAGATGGTTTTCTCTTCTTTGAACTAGAAGCGGATCCACCCGCCTCATCTCGGTCTTTCACCATATCCTCCAGTTTTTTGTACTCCAACTCATCAAGCACGTCTTCGGATGCTTCAACAGCCTGCCTAAACTGCTCGACCCATTGGCGAGCACTCGGGTCCTTCATCTTCAGAGCTTCGACAATGCCCATGACAGTTGTGATCTGGGGAAGAGCTGCCTGTAGCCTCTTTAGCTCGGCTTTGCTATCGGCTGGCAGCTCATGGCCACGCGAAAAACCGATGCTGATAAGTTCTCCGACAACAGCGGACCCCACCCAGTCAGCAACGGTCCAGGCAGCTGTTGATAGAGCCATCTTGAAGTTTCTTCTTTCTTCTACTGCGGCAGCTTCCTCAAAGCCGGTGGGTTTTTTTTTTTCGATTTTTGTTTTTTCCTTGCTAGTGTTGCTTGGGAATGACAAATAACAAGTAGAAAAATGTATTGTTTTGTTTTTTAAACACGTACTAAATTGGTGATTGAGAGAACAGATCGATTGAGAATGAAGATAGCAAAGGGCAGAGATTGGTTGGTTAATAATAAGCAAGAGAGATGAGAAATAGAGATTTTGGAAAGATATACCGTGTACCCACCCGATGGCAAGAGATGGAGCAGAGGGCTGAGATGAGAAACAGAGATTTGGAAGCGTACCCTACAGCAAGAGATCAGAGAGTCGGAAACAGAGATTGCAAGATTGATTGAATGTAGTTGCAAAAGAGAGGAGAGGAGATGAATAGAGATTGAATGCAGTAATAGATTGAATCTAGTTGTGTAAAAGGTGAATAGAACAGATTGAGAATATAGATAGCAGAAGGCAGAGATAAGAATTAGAGATTTTGGAAAGAGATACGTGTAAGTGAATAGAACGGCAGATGCTATGTGGCATTCACAGAGTTACAATCCCGGCAGATAAATAGAAAGCACTGTCAGTAAATGCAGTATTGGATTTTCTGAGAAACACTTTGTTGGTGGAACACTTATTGCTTCAATTATTTTTGCCCTGGACCCTACTCTGCAATCCGTCCTTTTTCTAATATTCACATTTGTTTTTATTAGATTAAAACACAAGGAAACACTACATGTGCCCAAACAATAATGCATCTGCAAAGCTAAAAGAGCCTATCAATGACTTTACACATGGGGTCATGAATAACTGTACATTACACAAAACAGAGGATCGCTAACTCATCCAAACCAACGAGTTTAAGATTTAGAGTTTGTTTTACAAAATCATGATACAAAATAGAAATTGCAATTTCCTTATTATTTATCCACAATCATTTTATTTTTTGTTAATTGCTCCAGTACATTGCTTTTGAACCATCTGATAAAATATGGGCATTATGGAAAAAAAATATATAATCACTTGTGTTATGTTTAGTAATAAATCAATTAAATTGTAATGATAGAATTAGATATCCAGCGAGGTATAGTGGTGTCCATCTATAAAACATAAACACAAAAAATATACCAAAGTAAGATATAAGCAAGAAATTGATTCATGTCTCACATATAAAAGCAAGATATTGATTGATTGATTGATCGATTGATTTGATACCGAATGAATGAAATGGGAGGTTTTTTATGAAAAAAAAGGAATGGGACAGCGACTACGCTACATGCATTTGCATTTTAATTTGTTTGAATTTAGTTATGTTGCATTTTTAGCAAAGTTTCCTTTGGCAAATTTCTTATCAAAAAAACCTCTAAATTATAAGAAACAAAAGTTGTAAAATATAAAAAAGTATGACAACGAAACAAAAATTTACAACAATTAGGCTTTATCTGATTTACTGTTTCAAAATTTCTTAGAAGGCTCATTAGCTCTATAAAACAATCAAACATCAATAAAACCTAGGGGTGTAAACAGAGCAAATTCAGAGCGGATAATGCTGATACTAAATCCGTATCTGCCTTTCAATGAGCGGATACGAATACGGATATGGATAGTAAACAAATGTCAAAATTCAAAACCAAATCCGCCTTAAACAGATACGGAGCAGATAATTTATAAATACGGATTCAAATACATATACGAAACGAATAATTGCGAATAGTTGAGTTATATAAATAATTCACTCAAATAATCCACTTATATAATATAAGACAAGTACTATAATCAAAACATAGTTTTTTTTGAGACCAAATTTTACATTTTTTGGAATTGTTTTACTATTTATTAAGCCACTTTGAAAATTCCAGATTCGGGTGAACAGTAAAAACAGTCTGGACCATATGATCTGGAATTTTCAAAGTGGCTTAATAAATAGTAAAAAAATTCCAAGAAATGTAAAATTTGGTATCCAAGTACATTTTAATATAGATTGAACATCTAACGGTTTGAATTTGTTGTTTGAACATCAAACACTAAGATATGCCCCCGGAAGCACGAGGCCGAAGTTCTAGAGGAAGCACATTAGCCATACTCTATATATATATATATATATATATATATATATATATATATATATATATATATATATATACATATACATATATATGGTAGAACTAGGGTGCTCCCGAGTTCACCAAGCCCTTGGTGAACTCAAGTCCAAAACTCATCGGATCGGCTTCAAACGACGAATCCGACCGTTGAAACCCGTCTACCTTACGAGTGATGCGTCTACATGCAAAAAATTTAAATTTTGAAATTAATTTTGCATAGAGTCAAGTGGTCAAAAAACGTCAAAAAATGAATGCATTAAAATTCATTTATTAACCTTCTAATTTTGACCACTTGACTCTATGCAAAATTAATTTCAAAATTTAAAATTTTTACATGTAGACGCATCACTCGTAAGGTAGATGGGTTTCAACGGTCGGATTCGTCGTTTGAACCCGATCCGATGAGTTTTAGACTTGAGTTCACCAAGGGCTTGGTGAACTCAAGAGCACCCTAGTTCTACTCTCTCTCTCTCTCTCTCTCTCTCTCTCTATATATATATATATATATATATATATATATAGTGGCTAATATAAAATGTTTGCACCAAGGCCCTCGTGCAACCAAGTCGTTTTTAGATTTTCAAAGTCCAAACAGTCGATCCAAACCGTTAGATGTTCAATCTATATTAAAATCTGCTTGGAGACCAAACTTTACATTTTTTGGAATTTTTGTACTATTTATTAAGCCACTTTGAAAATTGCTGATCCGGGTGAACACTAAAAACAGTGTAACCAAATTCTGGACCATGTGATCAGTAATTTTCAAAGTGGCTTAATAAATAGTAAAAAAATTCCAAAAAATGTAAAATTTGGTCTCCAAGCAGATTTTAATATAGAGATCACATCTAACGGTTTAGATCGACGGTTTGGACTTTGAAAATCCAAAAACGACTTGGTTGCGCGAGGGCCTTGGTGGAAACGTTTTGATATTAGCCACTCTATATATATATATATATATATATATATATAGATATATATATATATATACATATATATATATATATATGTATATGTATATGTAATTAACCTGAAGGCATAATTATTTACAAAATTTTAATTTTTTGTTTTGTTTGAATAAAGATTGGAGCCACTCAACTATTTTGTATATATTATCACTAATTTGGTTCATTCATTTTTGCTATGTTGATTTCGTATCAAATTAACTCGAAAAATAATGTCGATCGTTTGATTTCATAGTATGAACTTGCGATTTTGAAATATTAAATAACCAAAAAAGTCACGATAAATGGTCAAAAAGTTATGATACTAACCGTAATGCGCTACACAATTGTAATACAACCATCAAGTAAGCCCTGCAACAGGTAAACTTTTTCTTTTTTGTCTCAAGTTAGATGGACGTGTTCCATGACAAGATCTTGCGCCGTATTAAGCAATCCATTATGTTTTTTTTTTTTATAATGGGAAAATATTACAATATTTAATTATACACAAGAAGAAGGTAGAGAAAGGCCAACAGCAAATAATAATAATGATACATAACTACATGCATTTTTCGGGATGGAAAACTAATATGTAGCAAGTTATTGTTTACAATATTTAAACCTAATAAATTAGTTATAGAAAATATGAATAACCACACTAATTATTTAGGACTAATTGGTTTTTTAGTGAAGCTAATGGATTTGTGAGACATGTTATTTTAAAAAAAAAAAGAGCAACTTTTTACACATAAATTCAAAAAGTTTGTTTTCTTATGAAATATTAAAGGTAAAAATTGCAGTCTGGAATTTAATATTAGTTGTATGACACATAATAATTGGTATTTGAATGTAGGTTTAAGCTAAAAATATGAAAGGTTGTACATATTTATTTTTTTATTTGTGTTTGTTATGAATCTTTTACTAAAAATGTTCCCCAATTCAGTTGAGAGAAACAAAATCCCATTATAGTAAAAACTTTGAAAACTGGAGTAAGCAAATTTCAAGTTTAATCTAGTGTTATCTCCAAAGAAAAGGAATGGTGCACCAGTTTCTGCCTTTTTCATTGCAAATTGTAGCAATGAAAAACCCAATTACAAATTATAAATAGTTTTCTTTTGCAGTATCATGTTTAATATCAGACAGCTTGATAATATTAGACAACAATTCAGCAAAGAAACAAGCACAGTAGAAGAGTAATGAAACTAAGTTATAATAACAACAATTTCTTGGATCAGATAGGACCCAAAACTATTTCTGTCAACACTTGGAATAGCCCCAGCTGCTCTAGCAGGTTTGTACCGGGTCTGAAACCCGTTCTGATTCCCTCTTGGCAATCCATTGGACTGGTCTCACACACTGAACTGGCTATATGCTCTAGGGCTGCTCTCAGCATCTCGATCTCTCGTGAATAGATTTCCTTTGTCAATTTCTACAGTTCTCCATCTGATAATGAGAGAAGTTAATATATATAATCTTGTAATATTTCAAAGAGTGAGGCAATGGTACTATGCATAGCACAGATTGGTCCGTACAATAGATCAATATCACAATTTTCAAAGTGGAAACAATCTATTTGAACCATTCAACATGATCTCCATATGAAAATGTACTTGTAGATCAAATTTTACAATTTAAAAAAAAAATTACTATTTGTTTAGATAGGTAGAAAATCACTTGATATAAAGATTCTAGACCATTCTAAAGTAGTGATTTTCTACCTATCTAAAAAATAGTAAAAAAAATCTAAAAAATGTAAAATTTAGTACATTTTCATTAGGAGATCGTGTTGAATATTTTTGAACTCAGAAAACAAAATATTGATCCGTAGCTGGGACCAATCTGCGGTATGCGTAGTACCATAGCCTCACTGTATTTCAAATATATGGTATAAAAGGACTATGAGCATTTACAAGTATGATATGAAATCTCTTATTAAAGGCAGAGATGTCAAGAAAGAATCCAAAATATGAACCAAGGATTACAATTAGGAGCAATACTTGCCAAAAGAGAGCAACAAATATGTCAAATATCTTGGTCCTAATTCATCAAAATTATCATATTAACTCTTCTAATAATTTGTAAGTTATGCTGAGATATAGAGGACTAATTTTGATATTTTTTATAAGAAATTTCTAATCTTGGAGGATATACACATGATATTTCATTTTGCAATGGACAAATTATAATTCTCAATTGACAGAGCACATGCAAATTTTTTGAAATTTTAAATAGACATACACATAAACCTGCTCATTTAATTAAAATAAAGGTCTCAAATTAAAAGGAAAGATTACTTGTTGCAGGGCTTGACGGGCTGCCTCTCTCTCTTGAGCTCTCCTGCGCTTTGCCTCCCGGCTTCGGCCCGCTTCCTTGCTTCCTCAGCTGCTTTTGTCTCTGCTTGTAGTACATGATCCACAATATTCAGATCAAGTGATTCTCTACTATCTAAAAGAATAGTAAAAAATTCTAAAAAATGTAAATTTGGCAATCAAGTACATCTTTATATGAAGATAATATAAAGCGGTTTGGATCATCTGTTTGGACTTCGGAAATAGAGATATGGATCCATAGTACGGACTGTGAGCTATGCATCAACTCAGCTGGTAGTACTTTAAGGCCCTACAAAGGTTGTCATCAACAATAAAAAGGCAACAATTGAAAACCTGGTCAAGAGTCTATTCATCAACTTTCAAAATAGTTTCAGCAAAGCGGTCCCGCAAGAGTGCAGCTCGGTATTGTTTGTGAGGTTATGGCTTTTTGGCATAATCACTGTCCCCTATATTATTTCATGCAGGATATGATAACACTTAGTATCCTCTCAGATTTATAGCACATAGGAAGGCTGACTTTCATTTTTTTTTCTTTCTTTTGAGGAAACTTACCATCCATTTGAACATAGGATTGGCTAGGTTTAATGGGCCATCCGCATCGAATTGTTTCGACCCGTTAGATGATTATGTATGCATAACAAGAATAAAATGGTTATTAGGTAAATAATTTTATCATCTCATCTCATTGCAATATGACAGGCAAGACAAAAATTTTGACATGTTGAGAAGAGACTAACTATGATGCACAGTACACTGAGTTATTACTGGTACAACAAAACAATTTGTCATTGGTATTTCCCTTGTTTCAATTGTTTTGGTTTCTTCGCCAATGGTCACCAGAAAGGACAGTCCCGGAGCAATTTTATGTTACCAGTCTGTACTGGTAAGTTATAGAACAGTCAAAGTTACGTTACTTTTTTCACGATCCGAAGTAGGCTCAGAAGGTTTTTCCTGCATATTGAAGTGTGAAAAAATGTCCATCAGATAATATACCAGTAAATTTTTTATCATCTAGTAGATGCTTAGTAGCCCTAACAAATACAATCACAATAAAAAATGTACCTTGTTTTCATGCAGTGTTGAGGCTTTGGCATCTGAACCACTTCCTGAGGAACTACTTGAGTCTGAATCTGTAAATGAGAAAAATATCTCGTCAATTGCAATAAATACAATTTGAATTTAAAAAATTGCACATGGCAAGAAACTGTAGGGACCACCAGTAAAAAAAACAGCAATATTGACCAAGATATTAAAGAACATGAGTACCAAAGTTTAAATGAATGTATTTTTCCAAATTTAGCCATCATTAAATATCATACGTGATAAACTATTATAATTTCTGGAACAAATTTCTTTTAGGGACTAACCCAAGAAGGATCTAAAATGTCAATAGCAAATTCATATAAATCTTCTTCATATTAGGGACTAATAGCA
This sequence comes from Carex myosuroides, assembly GCA_028015225.1. Lineage (NCBI taxonomy): Eukaryota > Viridiplantae > Streptophyta > Magnoliopsida > Poales > Cyperaceae > Carex > Carex myosuroides. Next base: position 81,605 of record CM051470.1, on the reverse strand, counting down.
AATGTCAATAGCAAATTAATATTAGGGACTAACCCAAGAAGCTTCTTCATATAAATCTTCCTGACACGTGTCAGTCAACTCTCTTACGTGTCGGATTGCCCCCAAATTCATCCCTTAGTAGCTTCTTCATATAAATCTTTTCCCCATTTCTCCTTCTTTCGTTCAATTTCTGCAAACCAAATCTCACTCTAGTTCAGTTCAGGTTTCAGTACTTGCTATTTCTATTTTCCAACAGTATCAGTTTTGCAGTTAAAAAAAATAAAAAATCAATGTCAGGTTCATAAGGAGCACAACCCAAGGGGTCTTTCACGGCCACTACCTACCTCACTGCACCGGGTTCTGCCACAGAAGACCCACCGACGATGGCCATAAGGTCTGACAAGGACGAGCCGGGGGTGCCGGTCAACAAGTTGGAGGATAAGCTCAAGGATGCGGCTAGCCTGGGTGGGCCTGTCTTTGGTGCTGGAGCACATGATGGTAAACCCGATCTTGGTGTTGCCGGTAACCGGCTAGACTGCAAAGTTACACGTGTCATCTATATATGCAATGTAATCAGTTATGAAGAAGGCAAAGGATATTTATGTATATGTTGATTATAGAGTAAAAAAGAGGTGTACCAAATAGATTTTGACTAATTAAACGGTATTAGAAGCATACGTCAGTGCCAGTGTTATAAATATTAATATACAATTTGGAACTGCAATTGAGCCAATTTGTTTACTTATTGTAACCAAAATTAAACTTGTGGGCCAATTGGGCTCACCATTTAACCTCTTCAGTATACAATTTTGGAACTGAAATTGGGTTCAAATTTAACCTGATGTAAAAGCCTGATTTCTCACATGTTGTCCTTGTACTCCGACAGACTCAGGCCGTAAGGATGCGGTTTACCAGAATCATTGCCACCAAAATAAACTTCTGCTAGAGAAGGCTGTACCAGTGAATCATGATTCCAGTACAAAATCACCTAGCATTCCCCCCCAATGCTTCCCTAATCTCTAATCAGAATATTAATCTGAAAATGAAACAAGTTAATGAAAATCCAGTACCTCTGTAGGTATTTAATGAATGCTAGATTCTATCTATAAACATGGCTTTTTTTCATTCAATAGATTGCCATGTAGCAAGAATCATGTCTTTTTTATTTATTTTAGGGATAAAATTGTCAATGTTGTTAACTATTCAATCAGCAACGAAAAGTTTGCATGCTTACCCCTTAAAATTCCATAAATATCTTTCGTTCTCAATTTTCTGCTCTTATAAGACAGTGCAAAACTGTCAAATGATTTTCAATGCGTATATAGATTCAATTTTCACATTCGTTCTCAACTTGTTCGGTTTTTTGTGTAAACAATTGAATTTGCACATAACCAGTATTATGTCCAAAATCTCATGCCATAACTATACATATCCAAATAGGCTTGATTGCTGCTTGATATTGTTTATTTTTTTTCATTTGATAGTCTAACCTCATTCATCTCCTCAGCTGGATTAAATTGCGCTGCAGCCCCTCTGTTTTGATTTTGCACTTCCAGCTGCAGTTCGATGACTGTTTCAACCGGTCATCACCTGTATCCATCAAGGGAAAATATTAATTAAGAGCCCTCAAAGAGGTCCAGTATGCAAGTTTGGTAAATAATTAGTGTATGTAAACCAAACAACAGGTACCCATTAAAGGAAAAGAAACACTAGTGGTATGAAAACCAAACAGGTACTGCTGGCCAGCAGCACTTAAAAAAATGATTAAAAAAAAAAGCAAAAGGAAAGAACAGCTAGAAATAATTTCAACAGGGAATTTAGGCAAACTAGTCCCAATAAAGTGGAACTTGTTAGAAATGAAGTTTGGACGCTTTGTGAATTTTGTTTTAAATTTGAGTGTCTTTTTTGTTTTAAATTTGAGTTGCTATTCTTCTAATTAACACATTTCAAATTTGAGTTGCTATTCTTCTTATTGCTATTCTTCTTCTAATTAACACATTTCAAATAAGAATATCTTACTGATAAAAAGAGAAAAGACAAATCTATTGCAAGATCCTTTAATTTATTCAAAAAAATTGGAAAAGAAAGTACCTTATTAATACGGGGTTGGTAAGTTATGAAGCATTATCCTGCCGCATGTATCTGATTTATTTCTGTTATGAAAGCAGAGTGTTTCAGAGAAGCCACCTGCCACCACGGCCTTTAATGGACTTATTTTTTTAGAGAAACACGTAACCCCGAATGCTCCTCCAGCAAATCAACTTTCTTAAAAAAAAAATATCTATTGCAAGAGCCTTTCATTTATTCAATAAGTTTGAAAAGAAAGTACCTTATTAATACGGGGTTGGTAAGTTATGAAGCATTATCCTGCCGCATGTATCTGATTTATTTCTGTTATGAAAGAAGAGTGTTTCCGAGAAGCCACCTGCCACCTGCCACCACGGCCTTTAATTTATTCAATAAATTTGAAAAGAACCACGGCCTTTACTGATAAAGAAAATACCAAATCTATTGCAAGAACCTTTTAATTTATTCAATAAATTTGAAAAGAAAGTACCTTATTAATACGGGGTTGGTAAAGCAGAGTGTTTCAAAAAAGCCACCTGCCACCACGCCTTTTAATGGACCTATTTTTTAGAGAAACACGTAACCCCGGATGCTCCTCCAGCAAATCAACTTTCTTGATTTCTAGATGGTTTTGTTTTCTCAACATGAGTTGGGGTTCTATTATAAAAGTAGAGCCTCATTACGTTTCAGAGCAATCGGCCACCACGGCCTTCAATTCTCTTTTCTTTCAGAGAAGCAGGTAACTCCGGGAGCTTCTCAAGCAATTCGGCTTTCGAAATATGTAGACTTTGTAGGGCAGTGAGTCTCCCCATTGTAGCAGGCAATGACTTCAGAGAGCTTGCACCCGTGATATCTAACTCCCTTAGAGAAGCAGGTAACGCCGGAAGCTCCTCCAGCAAATCAGCCTCATTGATTGTCAGCGTTTCAAGCACAGTGAGCCTCACCATTGTGGCAGGCAATGTATTGACATTTCTCACACCCCAGAGACTCAACCACTTGAGGGTACTGCTGTTTTGCAGAAACCATTGCTCCGGCAAAGCCTCCATCCATGAACAATCGGAAACAAATAGGTTGCTAACAAAGCTTAGGCTTCTTAGTGGTTCGATGAGAAGGAGAGAGAGGTTATCAATGTGAAGCATCTTGATCTTTAAAGAAGCCAAGCTACTTCCTCGGTCAACACCATGTGCTTGTTGCCTAGATGAATGTTCAACGAGCTTCTTGCATCCTGATATGCGTAGCACATTGACAGATCTGAATACATTTTTTGAGGAGGGAATCCGAGAAATATTTGCACAATCAGAAATCCAAAGATCAGTGAGAGTCGGAAGGCTCGATGCTGATTCCAGCAGTGGCTCATCAACTTTCCCGCAGTTTCTTATTGAAAGGTATTTGAGTGCCATGGGAAGGAGGGTGCTCTGGTTATCAATTGCCATTTGCATTGGGCAATCACTTATTGTTAATTTCTGTAGCGATACAAATTTTCCAAATGTATCCATTGGTAGATGTACGAGATTCTCACATCTTCTGACTATTATATTCTCGATAGCTTGCAAATCTAGGTTGTCTTGCTGCAGAAATCCATGCAACGATATTAAGTTGGGGCACCCTTCTATCGTCACTACTCTTAGTGATGATTTTTGAGTGTTATTACCAGAATTTTGGTACAAAGCTGGAAGAGAATTCAAGCCCACATTACTAATTCGGAATTCAATTAGAGAAAGTGGCATATCAGGTAACTTGTCCATATTTAGACAATCACGAATATCAAGAATTTTCAAATATGGTATTTCCCCCGAAAGTAATTGGTTTTTCCAAAGAGGACAATTAAGTAATTTGAGGGATGATAGGTTTAAAGGCGGTGAATCCTCCATCCAATTAGGAGATCTTTGACCATTATAATTGTTAATTGTCAATTCCATGAGACTGGGAGGGGGTTGGAGGTAATCAATGATTTTCTCAGGGAGAACAGGATTGCTCTTTGAGGTCCAATTCAGGGAGAGCGACATGAGATTATTCTTCCCTAATAGGTTGGCACTCTTAGCTTCAGTATGATCCTCTATATTCTCAATGTTTTCAATAATCAAATGTCGGAGGTTCTTTAGTGTGCCCAGTTCATTTATATGTTGACCACTCTCTTGTCCAACAAAAAAGGTTAACTCTTGGAGAGATGTCAGCTTGTGAACTACATGAATGGTTTGCATTATCTCCTTTGGAAGCCTCATATAACGCAACCTAAGTAGATTGGTTATTCCAGTTGTTTCCATTGCTGAATAGATCGCAACCCCATTATATCCTGGAATTTCTAGTACTTGCAAATGATAAAGTTTGTAAACTGAAGCAAGAAGCAAAGGTCCAGGTCCCTTTGCAGACAGGGAGCGAAGGTGTACCAAACAGCTTATCTCTTTGGGCATTTCATTGTTTCCGGATCCACATATTTTCAATAAACGTAAACTTTTCTTAATTAAATTATTTGGAAGAACAAATGAATACGAATTACTGGTTACAACCAAGCTGCGTAAATTTTCAAGTTGGGAGACCTTTTCCATTTCACGTTCATGTACATAAACATGTCGTACCATGGTAGGTATGGTAATTGAATTATCATTAGGTTCTATTCTACAACATTCTCCATAGGAAACGTTTTGGGCCAACTCATGCACCAGATCATGCATAACATATCTCTCACCTTTCCATGATTTAACATATTGAAAGAATGACTTCCTTAAAAGAAGATTGAAGTAATCTTCTCCAATATCTTCTGGCCTTTCTTCTTGACTTGATTGTTGCCGGACGAATCCAGAACAGATCCACATTTTGATCAACTCATCTTTATCAAACTCATGATCTGGAGGAAATATGCTACAAAATCTAAAGCATACCTGCAAATTTGCGGGTAAATGGTAGTAGCTCAATTTCAAAACCTCCACCACATCCTTTGCTTGCTCCAAGTTAAATAGAGACCCGTGATTCAAAACTCTTCTCCAATACTGGTGGTCCATACGTGAATTCAGCAAGCTTCCAATCACCTTAGCTGCTAATGGACTACCTCGGAGCATTTTTAGTATTTGATCTCCAATTGCACGCAAATCTCTATAATTGTCAAGGCTAAAACCACGAAATGCATAGCTCTGAAAGAGCAATCGCAACTCTTGCTCTCCTAAGCCTTGTAATGATAGAGATTCATGCTCTGTACATATTACACTTGCAAGCAAGTCTGCCACTGATTTCATTCTAGTAGTAAATATGATTTTACTACCTTCTTGTACAAACCTCAAAGGAGCGATCAGTTGGTCCCAGTCACTCCTTTTCTCATCATCCCATATATCATCTAAAACGAGAAGAATTTTCTTTAAATGTATATTTTCCTTCAAGGTCTCTTGAAGCGCATTTAATGGTTTATTATAACAATTATTTTCTCCCAGTTCACCAAGCATCTTTCTCGTTATATCTTCAACACTGAAGTTGGTAGAAACACAAACCCAAATTGTTTTGTCGAAATGATTCGACCCGCGCATCTCTTGATATGCAAATTGTACAAGGGTGGTCTTTCCTAGTCCACCCACCCCGACAATACCAAACGAAGAGAGGCGGACATCAGTTGGCCGCTTTAGCCAATCAATTATCTTGTGCTTCTCATCTTCCCGGCCAAACAACTCTCTTTCAACTATAAAGGATGTAGTTTCGCGACTTAAAACTTCACAGGTTTGTTGTCGTGATTCAGAAAGATCACGAATACCTAGCACAGTGGCAGCTTGAAGGAGATGCTCCACACCTTGAGCAGCCTGATCCAACATTGCTACAGCCTCCTTCAACCTCTCCAAAGTATCATCATTGATAGTAGATCGTTTTCTCTTCTTTGAACTAGAAGCGGATCCACCCGCCTCATCTCGGTCTTTCACCATATCCTCCAGTTTTTTGTACTCCAACTCATCAAGCACGTCTTCGGATGCTTCAACAGCCTCCCTAAACTGCTCGACCCATTGGCGAGCACTGGGGTCCTTCATCTTCAGAGCTTCGACAATGCCCATGACAGTTGTGATACGGGGAAGAGCTTCCTTTAGCCTCTTTAGCTCGGCTTTGCTATCGGCTGGCAGCTCATGGACACGCGAAAAACAGATGCTGATAAGTTCTTCAACAACAGTGGACCCCACCCACTCAGCAATGGTCCAGACAGCGGTTGAAACAGCCATCTTGAAGTTTCTTCTTTCTTCTACTGCGGCAGCTTCCTCAAAGCCGGTGGGTTTTTTTTTCGATTTTTGTTTTTTCCTTGCTAGTGTTGCTTGGGAATGACAAATAACAAGCAGCAAAATGTATATTTTTTTTTAAATACGTACTAAATTGGTGATTGAGAGAACATAACGATTGAGAATGAAAAAAGCAAAAGGCAGAGATTGGTTGGTTAATAAGCAACAGAGATAAGAAATAGAGATTTTGGAAAGAGATACCGTGTACCCACCCGATGGCAAGAGATCGAGCAGAGGGCTGAGATGAGAAACAGAGATTTGGAGGTGTACCCTTCGGCAAGAGATCAGAGAGTCGGAAACAGAGATTGCAAGATAGATGCAAAAGAGAAGAGATGAATAGAGATTGAATGCTGTAACAGAGATAGCTGAGGATTGAATTTAGTTGTGTAACTAAAAGATTGTATTTAGTGCTTGACTTCAAATTGGAGAATGACAGATGCTATGTGGCATTCACAGAGTTGGGGATTAATCCCTGCAAAGTGGAAGCGTCAATGACCCGCCACACTGTCAGTAAATGATGTATTGGATTTTGGGAGAAACACTTTTTCTGTGGAACACTTATTGATTCAATTACTTTTGTCATGATTCATGAAGAGATGACCCTTGTGCTTTTATTTTATGTGATACGGTTACCTACTCTCCAATCAGTCCTTTTTCTAATATACACATTTGTTTTTATTAGAATGTTTTATCTTCCAAAAGGACGTTTTGGTTAAACTTATACATCACTTGCTGTCACAAACTAAAATTACTTTAATATAAACAATGAAATTTTATAGAAGAAGAGAGAAACTTGTTTGGATTGGGAAGTGGGTTTCTCACAAAACCCAAAACATAGTGTTCTTAATAGAGCAGTTGTTAATAGCCCATGGCCCATCCCTGAATTGAGAATTAATTTAGTTTTCAGCGTCCAATCAGGAAGCGACAGAGCCCTTTCTTTTATTTGTGTTAAAGCTGCCAATTAGTGCTTACTTTACACAAAGGTGCTAATTAGTGCTTACTTTAGTGTTACCCAATGATATTTCTAATTTAAAGGTACAGAGATAACAAAGGTGCTAATTAGTGCTTGCTTTCGTGTTGCCCAATGATATTTCTAATTTACTCCGTAGGTGAAGAGAAAAAAAAAATTGTTACTCATATATTTACATGCCGTGACAATAAAAAATTAAAAAAGTTTATTATTATGTGTAATATGTAAAACATAATTATCAATTTTAACAATAGGTAGTTGTTTCTTTTATCAATTTTTAGATGCAAATTAAATGTGTTTCCTATATAATATCTTAGACGAAGAATTCACATGTTTCCATATTTATGTTTTGTAAAGAAATTGAAATTAAAATTATGTAATATATTACCACCGTTGAATCCGAATTGAGCTGAGTTGCCCCCAGATTCGACTCATGAGTCAACTAAATTAGTCAACTCGAGTCAGATGGTGAGTTGAATCCGATTCATTCCAAATGAGTTATGAATTATGAGCCTTTTGTGCACCCCTAGGAATCGGAATGCTAGAGCAATGTTTTGGAACTCATTATAGAGCAATTATGACCCGCATTACAATATTATCTTTTAATCGTATTGCTATAATGGTGAGTGAAAATTGTGTAAGAGATTAGATTAAGAACCTCAGGGGCGGAACATAGTGGTGGGGAAAGGGTGCTAAGCACCCCCTATAGTTTGAAAATTGTAATTTGGTCTATTAAATTTTATAACTTTTATATGCATTAATATCTTTTAGCCCCCTTTATAAAATGAAATTACACTATATTTGATTCTTCAACCCTCAATCTCTATTTTCTAGTTTCTGGCCCTGAAGAACCTGTGGGAATCACGTGACAAATCCTACGGTTATCACTTTTGACAAGCCGGGAAGAGCTCTGCTTCCCCACCCTGTTTAAGAATCCATGCATACTATAAAATGCATCTATGCGGTTATTCCTAAATTGGAGGGTTATAATTAGGATGTGTACTATTATACATTTGAAGTAGGCTGGACTACAGTTTTTGTATGAATTTTTTTTTCATTTTTCTTGTAAGCCCTCTGAATATTTTTTTTTTTAATAAGAGGGTTAGAGTCAAGCCACCGAAAATTATTTTCAAACCCATGTTATTACAACAAAGAATTTTTCTCATCTGGGTTTCGAACTAATAACCTTCTAAGTCAGAGGACATGTGCCATTACTAGTAGACTAAAGACTGATTCTTGCCCTCTAAATATTTTAAACCACAAATAATTTACAATAAATGATTTTAAATTTTTAAATGTAAATATTTCTCATTGTAAGATTGAGTTAATTGAGTTTTTAAAAAAGCTGTCTCGTCTTTAAATACAGCAGAAGTCCTATATTAATTATATTTTATGAACATGCTCATAATTGCGTAGAACTTTCATGAAAGACCAACCATTTTTACAATTTTTAACCAGAAAATATGATTGTTGCTTATTGTAACATCCCAACTTTTGATTTGAAAATTTTATTTGACTTAAAAGTGAAACATGCAATTGAAGAAATAATGATAAAGTAGTTATAATATGTCGTTATAATATGTAGAGATTATTTTTGAATTTTTGCAAATTAATATGAAGAGCTATTTTAAATTTAATTTGTACAATTATAAGTGATTATATATGTTTCATTTCAGTAATAATATATAAATAAATAAACAAAAGAGGTGAGTTCTTTTGTACCGAACTTTCATGGTGACACCTGTCCACTATCTTTGACCCACCTAACACGTTCCACTAATATTTTCTACAGCTCAAATTTCTCTTAGCTAGAATGGTTGGAAGTATTATATAAAAGGGTTAATTGCCGGTGCACCCATCAAAATTTTCAAAATATTCAATATCCCCATCAAAACATCAAAATATCCAATATCCCCATCAAAATTTAAAATCCTTTCTTATATACCCTTTTCTTTATTTAATCAACTAATAACCTTGTATTGAAAACCAGATTGACTAATTTACCCTCTAACAGGACAGAGGAGGAATGTCTAGACTCTTCTCTCCTTCACTTTCTTTCATCTAACCTCTTCTCTCCTTCACTTTCTTTCATTGACTGTCTAGACTCTTCCCTCCAGCATTAAACGATACCAGCTGTTAAGCATGAAGCTAATATCAGGCTGGAAATGCTCAAAACAGATATGCACAACTGAACAAGTTACTAGCAATATATAGTCCGACCTGTTAAGCATGAAGCTCTCAAGTAGTGGGGATCTCCACCTAGCTAATTGATTATTGATAGAATTATTTAATCTTACGTGAAGCTCTCTAACTTGTTCTACTGGTAGACATATTTCATTAGTCATTAATTTCAAAGAAAGATGAAACCTGTATCTTCCTATTCCTCTGTTTCGAACATTATATATAGGAAAACAGTGATCTATTGGTTAAAAGGAACACCTGTATTTTCTATTTGTTTGGGCTCCCTTCTTCATCAAACATATCGTCATAGAAATAAGATTAACTAACAGAAAAGAAGAAGAGCGGTTGTGGAAAAAGGAAAAGAAAAGAATAAAAGAGACGAAAACATAGGAAAAGTAAAGGATTGGAGTTGGCACCGGCAGTTCTTCACGGCCGTGAAACGCAGAAGATAGAGAAGACAAACAAACATACTAGTTTGCTTGGTTGATTGATTGCGAGCCATGGCGTGTTATCAATTTACAATTTGGGATTTTGTGAGTAAATTCTTTGTTCATTCTCCTTGAAAATTTCGTTGGTTACGATCTCCTTTTTGAGAAACTGCTTTGTTGACTGAATTTAATTCCATGACTTGTTACTTTCCCGACCAGAAAATTTGTCTTAGGGTTGTCCTTCCTTTTGATGGAACAATGTTGAATTGTAGCAAATTGTAATTGACCATTTTGCGTAACTTGAAATTGATGGTGAAGAAATTTAAAAGTCTTGAATTTGAATTCAATATAGGTTTTCGGGCAAATTTGTTAAATATAAAAGATTACTACTATAAGTCTTGGCATTGAGATAATCAAGTTTGGACAACTTAGAAAGTCGATCTGTAGTCCCAAACTTACACCTCAATTGATGTATTCGTAATATCTTCTTTTTTAAAGCTTGTCAGAGGCTGACAAGTGAATTGTATTTAAAGTAGATCAAATTACATCATTGTGATTTCTGAGATTATCACAGCATATCCCTTGTGCACATGCGCACAAACCACTCTTCGAAGTTTTCTAGCAGCTTGTGCCATGCAATAGGCATCTCTTAACCTCTCTTAACCCCGAATTCCAATAGAATAAACATTATTATTACTGTTCTATATAAAACAAACGAAGAGGCAACTTTTTAACACAACTTGAGCCATTGCTCCATCTCTTGGCAGCATCTGTCAGCAATCAGGTTTGGAGGTAAAGAGTGATCTCTGAATATTACCGCATTGCGCTGTTTCCAGATCCCCCACGTTACACATATAAACCTGGTCATCCATTCTTTTTGAGGCATATTACCCTTCTGCTTGACCATTTGCCATGATTGATAAATGGTATTAGACACCGTCTTACCAGGTTTGAAAATTTTCCTCGTCAAGATTCGGGCTACCTCCAGCCAAACTGATTTGGCATAAGGGCAAAGGAATAACACATGTAAAATTGATTCCATAATTTGTTGCTAACTTGATTTGTTGCTAATTAACTTGATTGTCTCATTCTAGTGGTTGTTATATTTGTACCTTTCTAAGGTAGAAAACTAGAAGAGAGTAATTTTGCTCAAAAGCTTAATTTAATTCATGTTAGACTCTTAGTAGAGATTTCTTTTACTGACATGTGACCTAACTCCTATGGCTTTAAGTCGATGAAAAAGGAACTTGGTGATATATATATTTATATCAAAAAATGAATTTGAAACCCTTTTTTTTATTCTTGACTGAGCCTCACTCAAGAATTAGAAAATTTCTGTGAGTTGTAGTTGAATGAATTAATTGAGGACACTATTGAACTACTGGATCAATCTTGTTAATTGGTACCGGTACAGACCCTACACAGCTGAATCATTGTGCCCAAACATGTCCATACTGTAGCGACGCTTTAATCATTGTGCCTGACAATGCTAAGGTGCAAGTTTCAAGTTATTCTCAGATTCCTCTAACTTATTTTATTGTTGTTGTTTGCTTGTCAATTTCATTGCTTGTTGTTGCTGCTTGTTTGTTGCTTGTTGCTTGTTTGCTCGATTGCTAATTAGTTGTAATTAAGTTCTTGAATGTGCTTTTGAATTGCATAGCATGAATGTTGAGTTATCATATGGAGCATGAACATATATATATTCTAGAATTGAATTGTGACATAACTTGAAGTGTTTAGTAGAAAAATAAGATTGTAGTATGTGCTAGTGTTATATTTTAAGATTAGCATCAAGATGCATGATCATATCTTTCTATAGCAAAAATCTAAAAATAAAGTAAGATGTTCAATTTAGAATTTAGTTGAAACATGACATGATTTTCATCAAGTGTTTTAGTTGCATTGCATATCTATAAATGATATAAGACATGAGTTGAAGTAAAACTTTTGCATGATATACTTGTGTGCATGACACATAGCATGATATGAACTATTTACTTGTTTTAAATGAAATGTGTTAAAGAACTACAAGTCTGAAACAGGACGATCATGTATGCGCCGTATTCGGGGTAAGCGTGAAATTTCGGTTATGTAGGTGCTGAACTTGTAGCGCATAACATAAATTGCATAGGCACCATTTTTCGTGGTAGCGCATGACTCGCACTAGTGGAAAAACACATATCAGGATCGGTTAAATACGCACATCAGGATCGGACCTACAGCCGATCCTGTTCCAGCCGATACAAATAGTCAATCTAAACTGTATCGGTGAAAGAACCGATCCAGATAGAAATTTGTCAATTCAGAAAATCAGAAGGCAGATGTTCTAACCAAGGCATTATCACTAGGCAAGTTCGAGAGCATGAGGAAGAAGCTTGGTGTAGTCAATTTTGCATCAAGGGGGAGTGTTGAATATTGATCCAAAATAGATAACACTAAAATTAGAAACAGTGGAGAATGCGTGTATCAAAAATAGGAGTCTGCAGGTGTGTTTGTATTAGAAGTTTTATAATTAGTGTAGTTAGTGGAGAAAGTGGTTTCCTTATTTACACTAGGCAGAAATAGCATGTAGTTGAGTTAGTGGAGTCCTTATTTAGATTAATGTTTAACTATAAATTAAGATGTACTTTGTATCCGAAATTTATGCAATAGAAGAGTTTATTTCAGCAGCAAATATTCTCTTGTCTCTGTTTTTTGTATCTTTATCCATTTGAAATTTCCAACAACCTCCATTTTCAAACATCAAATAGTTGATTGGAACTGCTCAACATGATTTTCATATGAAAATGTACTTCGAGGCCAAATTTTACATTTTTAACATTTCTTTACTATTTTTCTAGAAGGGTAAAAAATCACTACAATTGGACGGTCCACTATCTTTAGATCAAGTGATTTTCTACCTATCTAAAAAAATAGTAAAAAATTCTTAAAAATGTAAAATTTGGCAATCAAGTACATTTTTATATGAAGATCATATAAAGGGGTTCAGATCGTATGTTTGGACTTCTAAAATAGAGATATGGATCCATAGTACGGACCACTGTGTTGTCCCCTATATTATTTCATGCAGGATATGATAACACTTAGTATCCTCTCAGATTTATATCACACAGGAAGGCTGACTTTCATTTTATTTTTCTATCTTTTGAGGAATTACCATCCATTTGAGCATCCATGCCAGTAGGATTGGCTAGGTTTCATAGGTTATCCGCATCTGATTGTTTCGACCCGTTAGATGATTCTATATGCATAACAAGACTAAAATGGTTATTAGGTAAATAATTTTATCATCTCATCTCATTGCAATATGACAGGCAAGACTGTTTAGAAGAGACTAACTAAGATGCACAGTACAGTACTGAGCTATTACTGGTACAACAAAACAATTGGACATTGGTATTTCCCTCGTTTTAATTGGTTTGGTTTCTTCGCTAATGGTCACCAGAAAGAACAGTCCCGGAGTAATTTTATGTTACCAATCTGTACTGGTAAGCTATAAAACAGTCAAAGTTACGTTACTTTTTTCACGATCCGAAGCACGCCCAGAAGTTTTTTCCTGCAGATTGAAGTGTGAAAAAATGTCCATCAGATAATATACCAGCAACTTTTTTATTCGAATACAATCACAATAAATAAAAATGTACCTTGTTTTCATGCAGTGTTGAGGCTTTGGCATCTGAACCACTTCCTGAGGAACTACTTGAGTCTGAATCTCTAAAAGAGAAAAAAATCTCGTCAATTGCAATAAATACAATTTGAATTTAAAAAATTGCACATGGCAAGAAACCGTAGGGACCACCAGTAAAAAAAAAAACAGCAATATTGACCAAGATATTAAGGAACATGAGTAACAAAGTTTAAATGAATGTACTTTTCCAAATTTAGCCAACATTAAATATCATACGTGATAATCTATTATAATTTCTGGAACAAATTTCTTTTAGGGACTAACCCAAGAAGGATCTAAAGTGTCAATAGCAAATTCATATAAATCTTCTTCGTATTAGGGACTAATAGCAAATGTCAATAGCAAATTCATATTAGGGACTAACCCAAGAAGCTTCTTCATATAAATCTTCCTGACACGTGTCAGTCAACAATCTTACGTGTCGGGTTGCCCCAAAATTCAACCCTTAGCTAGTAGCTTCTTCATATAAATCTTTTCCCCATTTCTCTTTCTTTCATTCGATTTCTGCGAACCAAATCTCACTCTAGTTCAGTTCAGCTTTCAGTACTTGCTATTTCTATTTTCCAACAGCATCAGTTTTGCAGTTTAAAAAAAAAAAAAACAATGTCAGGTGCACAAGGAGCACAACCCAAGGGGTCTTTCACAGCCACTACCTACCACACTGCACCGGGTTCTGCCACAGAAGATCCACCGAAGATGGCCATACATTCTGACAAGGACGAGACGGGGTCCCGGTCAACAAGTTGGAGGATAAGATCAAGGATGCGGCTGGCTTGGGTGGGCCTGTCTTTGGTGCTGGAGCAGATGATGGTAAACCCGATCTCGGTGTTGCCGGTAACCGGCTAGACTGCAAAGTTACACGTGCCATCTATGTGTGCAATGTAATCAGTTATGAAGAAGGCAAAGGATATTTATGTATATGTTGATTATAGAGTAAAAAAGAGGTGTACCAAATAGATTTTGACAAATTAAACGGCATTAGGAGCATACGTCAGTGCCAGTGTTATAAATATTAATATACAATTTGGAACTGCAATTGGGACAATTTGTTTACTTATTGTAACCAAAATTAAACTTGTGGGCCAATTGGGCTCACCAAATTTAACCTCTTCAGTATACAATTTGGAACTGAAATTAGGTTCAAATTTAACCTGATGTAAAAGCCTGATTTCTCACATGTTGTCCTTGTACTCCGACAGACTCAGGCCGTAAGGATGCGGTTTACCAGAATCATTGCCACCAAAATAAACTTCTGCTAGAGAAGGTTGCACCAGTGAATCATGATTCCAGTACACAATCACCTAGCATTCCCCCCATTGCTTCCCTAATCTCTAATCAGAATATTAATCTGAAAATGAAACAAGTTAATGAAAATCCAGTACCCAATGAATGCTAGATTCTATCTATAAACATGGCTTTTTTTTCATTCAATAGATTGCCATGTAGCAAAAATCATGATTTGAAATATGTTAGTATCCCTCAAATTTAAATAAAGAAACAAGGTCAGATATATACCTGCTGGGAAGGTACTGTATGTAGTAGTTTCAACCGGGCTTAGGACCAGCTACTCGTGTCCTTCTCCATTCCTCTGATAAAAAGAATATCTTACTGATAAAAAGAGAAAAGACAAATCTATTGCAAGATCCTTTAATTTATTCAAAAAAATTGGAAGAAAGTACCTTATTAATACGGGACATTAACATGTATACAAAAGTCGAGTTGGCACTGTTATGTGTGGGCCTTGTCTGTGCAGGAATGAGTCAATAAAGTTTTTGAAGTTTGAAAAAAGAAGAGTCACAAATAAGAATATCTTACTGATAAAAAAAAAAAACCAAATCTATTGCAAGAGCCTTTAATTTATTCAATAAATTTGAAAAGAAAGTACCTTATTAATACGGGGTTGGTAAAGCAGAGCGTTTCAAAGAAGCCACCTGCCACCACGGCCTTTAATGGACTTATTTTTGAGAGAAACACGTAACCCCGGATGCTCCTCCAGCAAATCAACTTTCTTGATTTCTAGATGGTTTTGTTTTTTCAACATGAGTTGGGGATCTGTTATAGAAGTGGAGTGTCCTTTTGTTTCAGAGCAATCGGCCACCACGGCCTTCAATTTCCTTTTCTTTCAGAGAAGCAGGTAACTCCGGGAGCTTCTCAAGCAATTCGGCTTTCGAAATTTTTAGATTTTTTAGGGCAGTGAGTCTCCCCATTGTAGCAGGCAATGACTTCAGAGACCTTGCACCCCAGATATATGTTGGTTTTTGCGCAAGACAAACAAAGAACAGAGACACAGAATTTCTGGATACAAAAAACAGAGACAAAATATTTCTGCTGAAATAAAACTCTATAACTTCTTAATAAAAACTGATTACAACTTCTGAATATATAGCACAACTAATAGGCTGAACCTAGACACTTGCTACATATCAGGACTCAACTAAAAATAGAAAAAACTAACCCCACTACTTCTTCTAATTAAAGACAAACACTCTTCAGCAAGTAATCTAATTATAGAACTTCTATTACACGCTAAACAATTCTAAAACTGCTGCTACTGCTGCTCTAAATCTGGAACTGCTGCTCTAAATTCGGATTCTGATTTTTGTATCAATATTCAACACTCCCCCTTGATACAAAATCCCCAACTCCAAGTGCTGATCTAAATTGTTCAAATTTGCTTCGTGCCAATGCCTTCGTAAGCACGTCTGCTACCTGCTTGTCGGTATTGACATATCTGACCTCAACATCACCATTTGTTACAAGGTCACGAATGAAATGAACTCGTATGTCAATATGCTTGGTCCTTCCGTGAAATGCTGGATTTTGCGTCATTGCTATTGTTGATTGGTTGTCACAAAATATCACTGTAGGCTGCTGTTGGTCTTGTTCAAAATCTGCTAGTATGCGCCTTAACCAAACTGCTTGACATGCTGCTGAACTGACTGCTGAATATTCGGCCTCAGTGGTTGACAATGCTACGGTTGCTTGCTTCTTTGAGCTCCATGAAACTGCACCTGTGCCTAGTGTAAACATGTGCCCGGATGTGCTCTTTCGATCTTCTGCACAACCTGCCCAATCACTGTCACTATAACCGACTAACTTGAAGTTGTTAGTGCTTTCATACCACATACCATAGTCAGCTGTTCCTGCAATATAATTCAAAATTCTCTTGGCTGTGCCAAAGTGATGCTTTGTTGGGTTTTGCATGTGCCTTGAGACCACACCAACTGCGTAAGAAATATCCGGCCTTGTGTGAGTTAAATACATCAATCCACCAATCAAACTTCTGTACTTAGTAGCATCAGCTGGACCCGAGCCATCATCCTTTTCTAGCTTCTCATTCACATTCATGGGAGTTGATGCTATCTTGCTTTCCTTAATCCCAAATTTCTTCAAAAGATCACTTGCATACTTCCTTTGAGATACAAAAAAGCTACCACATTCTTGCTCTACTTCCAAACCGAGAAAATAATGTAACAACCCAAGATCAGTCATCTCGAATTCTCCTTTCATATTGATCCGAAATTCATCTAACAACCTTTCACTTGTGCTCATATAAATCATATCATCCCCATATAAGCACACAATTAACAATTCTCCTTTTTCACCCTTTTTAACATACAAATTGGGTTCACTCTTGCTTCTCTCAAAACCAGAATTGATGAAATACGAATCAATTTTGCTATACCATGCCCTTGGTGCTTGCTTCAAACCATACAACGCCTTTGTTAGCTTGTACACACAATCCTCCTTGCCTTTCACCTCAAAGCCTCTTGGTTGCTCAACATAGACTTCCTCTATTAATTCTCCATTGAGAAAGGCAGATTTGACATCAAATTGATACACATTTCTTTTTAATTGGGCTGCCAAGGCTAACAACAATCTCACCGTTTCAAACCGTGCAACCGGTGAAAATGTTTCTTCATAATCTACGCCATATTCTTGTGCGTAACCCTTTGCCACAAGTCTAGCTTTGAACTTTTGAACACTCCCATCTGGACCGAATTTAGTTTTGAAAACCCATTTTAAACCAATGACATTTTTACCTTTAGGAAGTTCCATCAATTCCCAAGTTTTGTTCTTTTCGATTGCTTGTATCTCTTCTTCCATTGCCTTGCACCATTCTCCCTTTCTTGCGGCTTCTTCATAGGTTGTAGGATCTGAAACGAAGAGAATTTGTGTAGTTTCATACAACTCTTGCACAGTTTTGGTCTTTCTACCAGCAGTTATATCGAGACTGCGATTACGCCTCCTATAAACCTTTGTTGCAGTTTCGGTTCTTGAATTCTCATGTGCAGAACTCGGGTTCTCTTGTTCAGAATCAGAATGGTTGCTAGTTTGATCTTCTACTTCAGCACTTTCGGCTGGTACAAGCTCTATCTCCTCTTCGGTTGTACCCCACTTCCAATTTGCATTTTCATCAAAGATTACATTTCTACTCACCATAATCTTACCATTGTTTGGGTTGTACAATCTATAACCTTTAGATTGTATGCAGTAACCAATAAACAAGCATTTTTCTGATTTTTCGTCCAGCTTTGTTCTTCTTTGTGATGGTATTAAGGTATATGCAATACAACCGAATACCCTTAGATGCCCAACTCCAGGTTTTCTTTCAAACCATGCCTCAAAAGGAGTTTTATTCATCACGGCTTTGGTTGGAGAAAGATTCAGAACATAAACTGCAGTTGCTACTGCTTCTGCCCAGAAAATATTCGGCATACCTTTAGATTTCAGCATACTTCTTGCTAGTTCTACTACCGTACGGTTCTTGCGTTCAGCTACACCGTTTTGCTCAGGTGTATACGGAGTGGTCAGCTGCTGTAGCACCCCTTCTTTCTCACAAAATTGCTTGAATTCTTTTGATTGGAACTCACCACCACGATCTGATCTTAACGCTTTCAGCCTAGCCCCTGTTTGCGTTTCTGCCATGGCTTTAAACCTTTTGAACAGCCCAAATGCTTCACTTTTATAACTAAGAAAATATACCCATGTCATCCTGCTATAATCATCGATAAATAGCATGAAATACTTACTTCCTCCCATGGATTCAACCTCCATAGGCCCACATAAGTCAGTATGCACCAATTCGAGTACCTTGGTTGCACGCAACGACTGATCTTTTGGAAATGGCAGCTTTGATTGCTTGCCTAACACACATCCTTCACATAACCCAATTTCACCAATTTCGGGTAACCCATTCACCATTTTCTTTTGATTCAACAATTTTAAACCATTCATGTTTAGATGGCCATACCTTAAATGCCATAGCTCGCTTGAACTAATCTCCTTGGCTGCAAGTGCCTTGTCTTTCACCTTGGTTATCTCCAGAGGGAACAAGTTGTTTTGTGTCTTCTTGATAGTTGCCATCGTCTGATCCATGGCTGCATCAACAATTCTACAATTGTCGCCTTCAAACTTGATGGTACACCCGCTGTCCATCATTTGACCGATGCTAAGTAGGTTGTGGGATAGTTGAGGAATATAGTACACATCATGTAGTATCCGTGTATTGTGACTGCTGGTCTGCACGGCTATATTCCCTTTCCCTTCAACTTGAATCTCTTTATCATCACCAAGCTTTACCACCTTCTTGTATGATTCATCTAATTCATCAAAAAGATGTTTAAAACCCGTCATATGGTTTGAGCAACTGCTGTCCAAAAACCAGATTTGAATTTCATCTGATTCTTCATCGGTTTTGGCCATGAACAACCGTGCTTGATTGCCCTTCTCTTCAACAAAAGAAGCATGTCCTTCTCTTTTCTTCTTGTAACAGTCGGCTTGCATATGACCGGGCTTGTGGCAGTAATAGCACTCCACGTCTTGACTTTCTTCTCTCTGTTTCTTGTAGCAATCGGCTTGCATATGCCCTTTCTTGTGACAATAGTAGCATTCTACATCTTTTTTCGGTTGATTAGATTGCTGCTGATTGTAACTTGGCTTGCCTCTGCCTCCGCTGCCTTGATTGCTTCGACCTCTGCTGTAACCTTGGCCTCTACCTCTGCCTTGCTGTTGGCTTCTTGAGGAATTGCCCTTGGTATAAAAAGCTTTGGTGTCATCCTTCACCTCTGATCGGTTGAGTCGAACTTCATGGACCTGCAGTGATCCCATCAACTCATCAAACGTGTAGGTGGACAGATCTTTGGATTCTTCGATTGCCGCCACCACGTGATCAAACTTGGTTGTTAGGCTGCGCAACACCTTCAATACAACCGTTTTTTCTGGAAGATCTTCTCCACAGCTTCGGATTTGGTTGACTATTGTTGAAACTTGCGTGAAGAAGGATTGAACTGACTCGCCTTGTTTCATGCTCAAAGTCTCAAACTCCTGTCTCAAGCCCTGCAACTTGATAGCTACTACCTTGGAACTTCCCTGAAATGCGGTTTTCAGAGTAGACCAGGCCTCGTTTGCTGTTTCTGCTGCTGCAATCTTCGCAAACACCGATTCATGTACGGCTTGCTGAATGAAGAAGAGCGCCTTTGCATCTTGCTTGGCTGTTTCTCTTGGTGTCGGATCAGGATTCGGTATTCCCTTGTTGACTAGTTCCCACAAGCCTTGAGATTTCAGCATAGTTCGCATCTTGATGCTCCAGAATTCGTAACTCTCACCCTTGAACAGAGGTACCGTCTGACTGGACATGCTGATGCTGTTACCTACTTCAGCCATTGAATCAACCTGGCTCTGATACCAATTTGTTGGTTTTTGCGCAAGACAAACAAAGAACAGAGACACAGAATTTCTGGATACAAAAAACAGAGACAAAATATTTCTGCTGAAATAAAACTCTATAACTTCTTAATAAAAACTGATTACAACTTCTGAATATATAGCACAACTAATAGGCTGAACCTAGACACTTGCTACATATCAGGACTCAACTAAAAATAGAAAAAACTAACCCCACTACTTCTTCTAATTAAAGACAAACACTCTTCAGCAAGTAATCTAATTATAGAACTTCTATTACACGCTAAACAATTCTAAAACTGCTGCTACTGCTGCTCTAAATCTGGAACTGCTGCTCTAAATTCGGATTCTGATTTTTGTATCAATATTCAACAATATATAAGTTCCTTAGAGAGGCAGGTAACTCCGGGAGCTCCTCGAGCAAATTAGCTTCCCAAATTTGTAGACTTTGTAGGGCAGTGAGTCTCCCCATTGTGGCAGGCAATGACTTCAGAGATCTTGCACCCGAGATCTGTAACAAGCTTAGAGAGGCAGGTAACTCCGGAAGCTCCTCCAGCAAATCAGCCCCATGGATTGTCAGCATTTCAAGCACAGTGAGTCTCCCCATTGTAGCAGGCAATGACTTCAGAGATCTTGCTCCTGAGATCTGTAACAAGCTTAGAGAGGCAGGTAACTCCGGAAGCTCAGAGATCTTACACAAACACGGTTTTATATTGTTGTAACATATATATATATATAATCGATGGTGTATAGATATTTAAATTGAAATTGAGAGTGATTGAAGGGGGATTGTGGTGACTACGTGCATGTGCAATTCTATCCTATTCACTGTTTATCATAAACAATTATTCATCTATGTAGAGAGTACTGGGAGTTGGGTCCATACTGACAAATAAATTATTCGAATTCAGTTCAACGGAGTAAAAAATACAAGTATTTATTTAAGCAAAATTTCCCTTCTCCTTTTTTTTTTCTTTTCATTTTTTGTAAATTTATTTCTTATGTCCTTTTATTTTTCTAAATTTATTTCTTATTTTCCTAGAAGTTTAATTTATTAAATAGAAAATGTTTGGGGGTAAGAACTTTTGGCTTCTGATTTCGCACTTTTCATTGTAAATGTTGAATTAAGTTTTTCTTTTCTTGCTAGTAACTGTGAAGACAAAACAAATGTTGAATTAAGCATGTATATATATTATGGAATGGAGAAAAAGCATGATATAATGTGCACAAATTGTGCTATTTGCACGATATTTGAATGAACTACAGAAATTAATTGTGGAACTATTACTTTTAACTCGTATAATTTAAATTCTTCAATTTTTGATGTGTTATATATACACATATGTAGGTATGGTCTTATGCTGTGAGTATTATGGAGGGAAAATCAAAATTCATCTTTCTTCTCATCTGTTCAAGCTTTAACAAAAAACGTAATGAAATAATTAAGATTTTGGAGAAAATGAAATTAGCCGAGTGCTTGTATTTGGAATTTGTGTTTTCTAGTAGATTTAAATATAACGAGATGTAACCCGACATTTTCTTGGTAAGACTCACTTTTCTAATTCTTTCTTACTTAATGCAGCTTTCCTACTGTACTGATCTGTATAATTACACATTTAATTGTTTTCTCAATTCTTTAACCTTTCTTCCTGCAAAATTTCTCCTCCTCTGTATCATTCAATATGTAAAAGTTAATTTTGAGCTCTACTATCTTTGAATTGATTCAATTCCCGCATATTAATCTTATTTTATATCAACGTTTGATTTCTGAATTACTAGGAAAAAAGTATTTAAAATGGACTGACAAAAAAGAATTGGCATTAAGAGCTGGACTAAAGAAATATGGAATTGGCAAATGAAGGAAGATACTTAAAAGAGGTTTTCATTTTATATCCTATATATAGGAATAGAATCAATAGAGAACCTTTTCTTCTTTATAACGTTACATTTGCATTTCCTAATTAGGAGAGTTTCATAAAGTAATCTCCACTAATTGTTCACTTGGAAGAAAATTTTAATTTGCTTCTTTAATTTGAGTTGGATGGAATTTTATAAAAGAGTTTCAAAAAAAAAGTCGGAATACAAATACAGAGTTTAATTGTTGCGAACTTATTCTACTTTTTTTTTCTTTTAATTTAGTTGTGACAATTATCCCATCCTCTAAATATTTAACTTTGACAAAAGCTTTTCATATTATGATTGTAATTTAGTTAATGTAAAATAATCAAATATTTACTTTTTATTTTTTACTAGTCAAGTGTCTACGCATTGCGATGGGAATTGACAATATTACATTAATTTCGTAAAAGATTAATTTAACTCTTTCTAGATTCATGAAAATATTTCAATAAGAAGTTAGTAACTTCTCCTGAATTATGTAACAGAGGCAAAGGACAATCCTTAATTATGAGAAAGAGGGTCACATGAAAGAGGTATTTATTGAAAAATATACCTAAAAGCATCTGCATTCCAGCAACTCAAATAAATTTCTAAATAACTGTTAATTACTTTTTAGAAATCAAGGTCTCTAAAGTTTCTAACTCTCACATCTCTGAAATTAATTTTAGAGTTTCCATTAATCCACGTCAGTAATAAATTAAAAAGGAGAAATAAATATATTAGAAACTCTCCTGCATAGTTTTTAAATAAGAAACTCTCTCACATTTCTGAAACTGAATTAGAATTAAACTGCCACATCATATTAGAAACTCTCATAATACCAGAGGTATAGATGCTCTAATAAAATATATTTCCAAATAATACTGTAATAAAACACCACCGATTGTTGGTTCTCAATTTTTTTATTCACACTTTGTTTACAAAATATAACGGTCCATAAAATGAATGAAATAATTTTTTATATTACCACTAATTTGGTTCATTCATTTTTGTTATGTTGATTTCGTATCAAATTAACGCGAAAAATAATCTCGATGGTTTGAATTCATAGTATGAACTTGGGATTTTGAAATATTAATTAAATAGCCAACAAAGTCACGATAAATGGTCAAAAAGTTATGATACTAACCATAATGCGCTACACAATTGTAATACAACCATCAAGTGGGCCCCACTCACAGGTAAACTTTTTCATTTTTTTGGCTCAAGTTAGATGGACGTGTTCCAGGACAAGATCTTGCGCCGTATTAAGCAATCCATTATGTTTTTTTTTTTTTTATAATGGGGAAAAATTACAATATTTAATTATACACAAGAAGGTAGAGAAAGGAGAAAATCAAATAATCATACATAACTACATGCATTTTTCGAGATATATGGAACTAATATGTAGCAAGTTATTGTTTACAATATTCAAACCTAATAAATTAGTTATAGAAAATATGAATAACCACACTAATTATTTAGGACTAATTGGTTTTTTAGTGAAGCTAATTAATTTTTGAGATATGTTATTTCAAAAAACAAAATAGAGCATTTTTTTACACAAATTCAAAAAGTTTGTTTTCTTATGGAATAAGGAAAAAATTACAGTGTGGATTTAATATTAGTTGTATGACACATAATAATTGGTATTTGAATGTAGGTTTAAGCTAAAAATATGAAAGGTTGTACATATTTATCGTTTTATTGTGTTTGTTATGAACTTTTTTTTATGCAAAATTGTAGCCTTTTTTCATTGGTAAAAAAAACTGACCCAAATCATTACAAAATATCAAGTATAAAGTCAAAATATTAAAAATCTAACGCAACCAGAGAAAACTTGTGTAGAAACCCAGTTAAAAATTATAAATAGTTTTGTTTTGCAGTATCATGATTAATATCAGATACCTTGATAATATTAGACAACAATTCAGCAAAGAAACAAGCACAGTAGAAGAGTAATGAAACTAAGTTATACTAACAACAATTTTCTGGATCAGATAGGACCCAAAACTATTTCTGTCAACACTTGGAATAGCCCCAGCTGCTCTAGCGGGTTTGTACCAGGTCTGAAACCCGTTCCAATTCCCTCTTGGCAATCCATTGGACTGGTCTCACCAACTGAACTGGCTATATATATGCTGTGGGGCTGTTCTCAGCATCTCGAGATCTCTCGTGAATAGATTTCCTTTGTCAATTTCTACAGTTCTCCATCTGATAATGAGAGAAGTTAATATATATAATCTTGTAATATTTCAAAGAGTGAGGTTATGGTACTATGCATAGCATAGATTGGTCTGTACTATAGATCAATATCAGAATTTTCAAAGTGCAAACAATCTATCTGAACCATTCAATATGATCTCCATATGAAAATGTACTTGTAGATCAAATTTTACAATTTTAAAAAAAATTACTATTTGTTTAGATAGGTAGAAAATCACTTGATATAAAGTTTCTAGACCACTCAAACGTAGTTGAACATTTTAGTACATTTTTCATTAGGTGATCAAGTTGAACATTTTTGAACTCTGAAAACAAAATATTGATCCATAGTTGGAACCAATCTGCGGTATGCGTAGTACCATAGCCTCACTCTATTTCAAATATATGGTATAAAAAGGACTATGAGCATTTGCAAGTATGATATGAAGTCTCTTATTAAGCACGGTGATGTCAAGAAAGAATCCAAAATTTAAACCAAGGATTACAATTAGGAGCAATATTTGCCCAAAGAGAGCATCAAATATGTCAAATATCTTGGTCCTAATTCATCAAAATTATCATATTTAGTCTTCTATAATTTGTAAGTTATACTGCGATATAGAGGACTAATTTTGACATTTTTTATATGAAATTTCTAATTCTTGGAGGATATACACAAGATATTTCATTTTGCAATGGACAAATTATAATTCTCAATTGACAGAGTACATGCAATTTTTTTGAAATTTTAAATAGACATACACATAAACCTGCTAATTTGATCAAATTAAAAAGGAAAGATTACTTGTTGCAGGGCTTGACGGGCTGCCTCTCTCTCTTGGGCTCTCCTGCGCTTTGCCTCCTTGGCTTCGGCCCGCTTCCTTGCTTCCTTATCTGCTTTTGCCTCTGCTTGTAGCACATGATCCATAATCTTTAGATCAAGTTATTTTCTACCTATCTAAAAAAATAGTAAAAATTTCTACAAAATGTAAAATTTGGCAATCAAGTACATCTTTATATGAAGATCATATAAAGCAGTACGGATCGTCTGTTTGGACTTCGAAAATAGAGATATGGATCTATAGTACGGACCACTGTGCGCTATGCATCAACCCAGCTGGTAGTACTTTAAAGCCCTACAAAGGTTGTCATCAACAATAGACAGGCAACAATTGAAAACCTGGTCAAGAGTCTTTTCATGAGCTTTCAAAATAGTTTCAGTAAAGCGGCCCCGCAAGAGTGCAGCTCAGTATTGTTTGTGAGGTTCTGGCTTTTTGGCAGAATCACTGTCCCCTATATTATTTCATGCAGGATATGATAACACTTAGTATCCTCTCAGATTTATATCACATAGGAAGGCTGACTTTCATTTTTTTTTTTCTTTTGACGAAACTTACCATCCATTTGAGCATAGGATTGGCTAGGTTTAACAAGTCATCCATATCTGATTGTTTCGACCCGTTAGATGATTCTGTATGCATAACAAGAATAAAATGGTTATTAGGTAAATTATTTTATCATCTCATCTCATTGCAATATGAAAGGCAAGACAAATTTAGACATGTTGAGAAGAGACTAACTAAGATGCACAGTACACCGAGTTAACAAAACAATTGGTCATGGGTATTTCCCTTGTTTTAATTGTTTTGGTTTCTTCGCCAATGGTCACCAGAAAGGATAGTCCCAGAGCAATTTTATGTTACCAGTCTATATTGGTAAGCTATAAAACAGTCAAAGTTACGTTACTTTTTTCACGATCCGAAGCAGGTTCAGAAGCTTTTTCCTGCAGATTCAAGTGTGAAAAAATGTCTATCAGATAATATACCAGTAAATTTTTTATCATCGAGTATATGCTTAGTAGCCCTAACAAATACAATCACAATAAATGTACCTTGTTTTCATGCAGTGTTGAGGGCTTGAGGCTTTGGCATTTGAACCACTTCGTGAGGAACTACTTGAGTCTGAATCTGTAGCAAATTCATATAAATCTTCTTCATATTAGGGACTAACCCAAGAAGCTTCTTCATATAAATCTACCTGACACATGTCAGTCAACTCTCCTACGTGTCAGGTTGCCCCCAAATTCATCCCTTAGCTAGTAGCTTCTTCATATAAATCTTTTCCCCATTTCTCTTTCTTTCGTTCGATTTCTACAAACCAAATCTCACTCTAGTTCAGTTCAGGTTTCAGTACTTGCTATTTCTATTTTCCAACAGTATCAGTTTTGCAGTTAATAAAAAAAAAGATCAATGTCAGGTGCACAAGGAGCACAACCCAAGGGGTCTTTCAGGGCCAGTACCTACCTCACTGCACCGGGTTCTGCCACAGAAGACCCACCGAAGATGGCCATATGGTCTGACAAGGACGAGCCGGAGGTGCCGGTCAACAAGTTGGATGCGGCTGGCTTGGGTGGGCCTGTCTTTGGTGCTGGAGCAGATGATGGTAAACCCGATCTTGGTGTTGCCGGTACCAGCTAGACTGCAAAGTTACATGTGTCATCTATGTATGCAATGTAATCAAATAGGAAGAAGGCAATGGATATTTATGTATATGTGATTATAGAGTAAAAAAGAGGTGTACCAAACAGATAGGAAGAAGGCAATTGTATGCCTTGTATTATTTTTGTTTACTTATTTCTCAACGGCATTAGAAGCATACGCCAGTGCCAGTGTTAAATATTAATATATATTGTAACCAAAATTAATCTTGTGGGCCAATTTAATTGAAACCTTTATTCAGGCCTTGGGCTCACCAAATTTAACCTCTTCAGCATACAATTTGGAACTGAAATTTGGAACTGAAATTGGGTTCAAATTTAACTACAATGTAGTAGTTTCAACCAGGCTAGTCGAGTCCTTCTCCATTCCTCTGATAATAAGAATATCTTACTGATAAAAAGAGAAAAGACAAATCTATTGCAAGATCCTTTAATTTATTCAAAAAAATTGGAAAAGAAAGTACCTTATTAATACGGGGTTGGTAAGTTATGAAGCATTATCCTGCCGCATGTATCTGATTTATTTCTGTTACGAAAGCAAAGTGTTTCAGAGAAGCCACCTGCCACCTGCCACCACGGCCTATAATGGACTTATCTTTTTAGAGAAAAAATCTATTGCAAGAGCCATTAATTTATTCAATAAATTTGAAAAGAAAGTACCTTATTAATACGGGCTTGGTAAAGCAGAGTGTTTCAAAGAAGCCACCTGCCACCACGGCTTTTCATGGACTTATTTTTTAGACAAACACGTAACCCCGGATGCTCCTCCAGCAAATCAACTTTCTTGATTTCTAGATGGTTTTCTTTTTTCAACATGAGTTGGGGATCTGTTATAGAAGTGGAGTGTCCTTTTGTTTCAGAGCAATCGGCCACCACGGCCTTCAATTTCCTTTTCTTTCAGAGAAGCAGGTAACTCCGGGAGCTTCTCAAGCAATTCGGCTTTCGAAATTTTTAGATTTTTTAGGGCAGTGAGTCTCCCCATTGTAGCAGGCAATGACTTCAGAGACCTTGCACCCCAGATATATAAGTTCCTTAGAGAGGCAGGTAACTCCGGGAGCTCCTCGAGCAAATTAGCTTCCCAAATTTGTAGACTTTGTAGGGCAGTGAGTCTCCCCATTGTGGCAGGCAATGACTTCAGAGATCTTGCACCCGAGATCTGTAACAAGCTTAGAGAGGCAGGTAACTCCGGAAGCTCCTCCAGCAAATCAGCCCCATGGATTGTCAGCATTTCAAGCACAGTGAGTCTCCCCATTGTAGCAGGCAATGTATTGAGATTTCTCACACCCCTGAGAGTAAACCTCTTGAGGGTACTGCTGTTTTGCAGAAACCATTGCTCCAGCAAAGCCTCCATCCATGAACAATGGGAAACATATAGTTTGCTAACAAAGCTTAGGCTTCTTAGTGGTTCGATGAGAAGGAGAGAGAGGTTATCAATGGAAAGTTCCTTGATCTTTAAAGAAGCCAAGCTATGTTGGTTTTTGCGCAAGACAAACAAAGAACAGAGACACAGAATTTCTGGATACAAAAAACAGAGACAAAATATTTCTGCTGAAATAAAACTCTATAACTTCTTAATAAAAACTGATTACAACTTCTGAATATATAGCACAACTAATAGGTTGAACCTAGACACTTGCTACATATCAGGACTCAACTAAAAATAGAAAAAACTAACCCCACTACTTCTTCTAATTAAAGACAAACACTCTTCAGCAAGTAATCTAATTATAGAACTTCTATTACACGCTAAACAATTCTAAAACTGCTGCTACTGCTGCTCTAAATCTGGAACTGCTGCTCTAAATTCGGATTCTGATTTTTGTATCAATATTCAACACTCCCCCTTGATACAAAATCCCCAACTCCAAGTGCTGATCTAAATTGTTCAAATTTGCTTCGTGCCAATGCCTTCGTAAGCACGTCTGCTACCTGCTTGTCGGTATTGACATATCTGACCTCAACATCACCATTTGTTACAAGGTCACGAATGAAATGAACTCGTATGTCAATATGCTTGGTCCTTCCGTGAAATGCTGGATTTTGCGTCATTGCTATTGTTGATTGGTTGTCACAAAATATCACTGTAGGCTTCTGTTGTTCTTGTTCAAAATCTGCTAGTATGCGCCTTAACCAAACTGCTTGACATGCTGCTGAACTGACTGCTGAATATTCGGCCTCAGTGGTTGACAATGCTACGGTTGCTTGCTTCTTTGAGCTCCATGAAACTGCACCTGTGCCTAGTGTAAACATGTGCCCGGATGTGCTCTTTCGATCTTCTGCACAACCTGCCCAATCACTGTCACTATAACCGACTAACTTGAAGTTGTTAGTGCTTTCATACCACATACCATAGTCAGCTGTTCCTGCAATATAATTCAAAATTCTCTTGGCTGTGCCAAAGTGATGCTTTGTTGGGTTTTGCATGTGCCTTGAGACCACACCAACTGCGTAAGAAATATCCGGCCTTGTGTGAGTTAAATACATCAATCCACCAATCAAACTTCTGTACTTAGTAGCATCAGCTGGACCCGAGCCATCATCCTTTTCTAGCTTCTCATTCACATTCATGGGAGTTGATGCTATCTTGCTTTCCTTAATCCCAAATTTCTTCAAAAGATCACTTGCATACTTCCTTTGAGATACAAAAAAGCTACCACATTCTTGCTCTACTTCCAAACCGAGAAAATAATGTAACAACCCAAGATCAGTCATCTCGAATTCTCCTTTCATATTGATCCGAAATTCATCTAACAACCTTTCACTTGTGCTCATATAAATCATATCATCCACATATAAGCACACAATTAACAATTCTCCTTTTTCACCCTTTTTAACATACAAATTGGGTTCACTCTTGCTTCTCTCAAAACCAGAATTGATGAAATACGAATCAATTTTGCTATACCATGCCCTTGGTGCTTGCTTCAAACCATACAACGCCTTTGTTAGCTTGTACACACAATCCTCCTTGCCTTTCACCTCAAAGCCTCTTGGTTGCTCAACATAGACTTCCTCTATTAATTCTCCATTGAGAAAGGCAGATTTGACATCAAATTGATACACATTTCTTTTTAATTGGGCTGCCAAGGCTAACAACAATCTCACCGTTTCAAACCGTGCAACCGGTGAAAATGTTTCTTCATAATCTACGCCATATTCTTGTGCGTAACCCTTTGCCACAAGTCTAGCTTTGAACTTTTGAACACTCCCATCTGGACCGAATTTAGTTTTGAAAACCCATTTTAAACCAATGACATTTTTACCTTTAGGAAGTTCCATCAATTCCCAAGTTTTGTTCTTTTCGATTGCTTGTATCTCTTCTTCCATTGCCTTGCACCATTCTCCCTTTCTTGCGGCTTCTTCATAGGTTGTAGGATCTGAAACGAAGAGAATTTGTGTAGTTTCATACAACTCTTGCACAGTTTTGGTCTTTCTACCAGCAGTTATATCGGGACTGCGATTACGCCTCCTATAAACCTTTGTTGCAGTTTCGGTTCTTGAATTCTCATGTGCAGAACTCGGGTTCTCTTGTTCAGAATCAGAATGGTTGCTAGTTTGATCTTCTACTTCAGCACTTTCGGCTGGTACAAGCTCTATCTCCTCTTCGGTTGTACCCCACTTCCAATTTGCATTTTCATCAAAGATTACATTTCTACTCACCATAATCTTACCATTGTTTGGGTTGTACAATCTATAACCTTTAGATTGTATGCAGTAACCAATAAACAAGCATTTTTCTGATTTTTCGTCCAGCTTTGTTCTTCTTTGTGATGGTATTAAGGTATATGCAATACAACCGAATACCCTTAGATGCCCAACTCCAGGTTTTCTTTCAAACCATGCCTCAAAAGGAGTTTTATTCATCACGGCTTTGGTTGGAGAAAGATTCAGAACATAAACTGCAGTTGCTACTGCTTCTGCCCAGAAAATATTCGGCATACCTTTAGATTTCAGCATACTTCTTGCTAGTTCTACTACCGTACGGTTCTTGCGTTCAGCTACACCGTTTTGCTCAGGTGTATACGGAGTGGTCAGCTGCTGTAGCACCCCTTCTTTCTCACAAAATTGCTTGAATTCTTTTGATTGGAACTCACCACCACGATCTGATCTTAACGCTTTCAGCCTAGCCCCTGTTTGCGTTTCTGCCATGGCTTTAAACCTTTTGAACAGCCCAAATGCTTCACTTTTATAACTAAGAAAATATACCCATGTCATCCTGCTATAATCATCGATAAATAGCATGAAATACTTACTTCCTCCCATGGATTCAACCTCCATAGGCCCACATAAGTCAGTATGCACCAATTCGAGTACCTTGGTTGCACGCAACGACTGATCTTTTGGAAATGGCAGCTTTGATTGCTTGCCTAACACACATCCTTCACATAACCCAATTTCACCAATTTCGGGTAACCCATTCACCATTTTCTTTTGATTCAACAATTTTAAACCATTCATGTTTAGATGGCCATACCTTAAATGCCATAGCTCGCTTGAACTAATCTCCTTGGCTGCAAGTGCCTTGTCTTTCACCTTGGTTATCTCCAGAGGGAACAAGTTGTTTTGTGTCTTCTTGATAGTTGCCATCGTCTGATCCATGGCTGCATCAACAATTCTACAATTGTCGCCTTCAAACTTGATGGTACACCCGCTGTCCATCATTTGACCGATGCTAAGTAGGTTGTGGGATAGTTGAGGAATATAGTACACATCATGTAGTATCCGTGTATTGTGACTGCTGGTCTGCACGGCTATATTCCCTTTCCCTTCAACTTGAATCTCTTTATCATCACCAAGCTTTACCACCTTCTTGTATGATTCATCTAATTCATCAAAAAGATGTTTAAAACCCGTCATATGGTTTGAGCAACCGCTGTCCAAAAACCAGATTTGAATTTCATCTGATTCTTCATCGGTTTTGGCCATGAACAACCGTGCTTGATTGCCCTTCTCTTCAACAAAAGAAGCCTGTCCTTCTCTTTTCTTCTTGTAACAGTCGGCTTGCATATGACCGGGCTTGTGGCAGTAATAGCACTCCACGTCTTGACTTTCTTCTCTCTGTTTCTTGTAGCAATCGGCTTGCATATGCCCTTTCTTGTGACAATAGTAGCATTCTACATCTTTTTTCGGTTGATTAGATTGCTGCTGATTGTAACTTGGCTTGCCTCTGCCTCCGCTGCCTTGATTGCTTCGACCTCTGCTTTGCTGTTGGCTTCTTGAGAAATTGCCCTTGGTATAAAAAGCTTTGGTGTCATCCTTCACCTCTGATCGGTTGAGTCGAACTTCATGGACCTGCAGTGATCCCATCAACTCATCAAACGTGTAGGTGGACAGATCTTTGGATTCTTCGATTGCCGCCACCACGTGATCAAACTTGGTTGTTAGGCTGCGCAACACCTTCAATACAACCGTTTTTTCTGGAAGATCTTCTCCACAGCTTCGGATTTGGTTGACTATTGTTGAAACTTGCGTGAAGAAGGATTGAACTGACTCGCCTTGTTTCATGCTCAAAGTCTCAAACTCCTGTCTCAAGCCCTGCAACTTGATAGCTACTACCTTGGAACTTCCCTGAAATGCGGTTTTCAGAGTAGACCAGGCCTCGTTTGCTGTTTCTGCTGCTGCAATCTTCGCAAACACCGATTCATGTACGGCTTGCTGAATGAAGAAGAGCGCCTTTGCATCTTGCTTGGCTGTTTCTCTTGGTGTCGGATCAGGATTCGGTATTCCCTTGTTGACTAGTTCCCACAAGCCTTGAGATTTCAGCATAGTTCGCATCTTGATGCTCCAGAATTCGTAACTCTCACCCTTGAACAGAGGTACCGTCTGACTGGACATGCTGATGCTGTTACCTACTTCAGCCATTGAATCAACCTGGCTCTGATACCAATTTGTTGGTTTTTGCGCAAGACAAACAAAGAACAGAGACACAGAATTTCTGGATACAAAAAACAGAGACAAAATATTTCTGCTGAAATAAAACTCTATAACTTCTTAATAAAAACTGATTACAACTTCTGAATATATAGCACAACTAATAGGTTGAACCTAGACACTTGCTACATATCAGGACTCAACTAAAAATAGGAAAAACTAACCCCACTACTTCTTCTAATTAAAGACAAACACTCTTCAGCAAGTAATCTAATTATAGAACTTCTATTACACGCTAAACAATTCTAAAACTGCTGCTACTGCTGCTCTAAATCTGGAACTGCTGCTCTAAATTCGGATTCTGATTTTTGTATCAATATTCAACAAGCTACTTCCTCGGTCGGCACCATGTGCTTGTTCCCTAGATGAATGTTCAACGAGCTTCTTGCATTCTGATATATGTAGCCTATTGAGAGATCTGAATACATTTTCTGAGGAGGGAATCCAAGAAATATTTGCACAATCAGAAATCCAAAGATCAGTGAGAGTAGGAAGGCTTGATGCTGATTCCAGCAGTGGCTCATCAACTCCACCGCAGTTTGTTATTGCAAGGTATTTGAGTGCCATGGGAAGGAGGGTGCTCTGGTTATCAATTGCCATTAGCATTGGGCAATCTCTTATTGCTAATTTCTGCAGCGATACAAATTTCCCAAATGCACTCATTGGTAGATGTACGAGATTCTCACAACCTATGACTACTATCTCCACGATAGCTTGCAAATCTAGGTTGTCTTGCTGCAGAAATCCATGCAAGGATACTAAGTTTGGGCACCTTTCTATCTCCACTACTCTTAGTGATGATTTTAGGGATAATGGTGCAAGAGTGTTATTACCAGAATTTTGGTACAAAGCTGGAAGAGAAATCAAGCCCACATTACTAATTCGGAATTCAATAAGAGAAAGTGGCACATCTGGTAACTTGTCCAGATTTGGACAATCACGTATATCAAGAATTTTCAAGTATGGCATTTTCCATGAAAATAATTGGTTTTTCCAAAGAGGACAATTAAGTAATTTAAGGGATGATGGGTTTAAAGGCGGTGAATCCTCCATCCAATTAGGAGATCTTTGGCCATTATAATTGTTAATTGTCAATTCCATGAGACTGGGAGGGGGTCGGAGGTAATCAATGATTTCCTCAGGGAGAACAGGATTGCTCTCTGAGGTCCATTTCAGGGAGAGCGACATGAGATTATTCTTCCCTAATAGGTTGGCACTCTTAGCTTCAGTATGATCTCCTACATTCTCAATGTTTTCAATAAACAAATGTCGGAGGTTCTTTAGTGTGCCCAGTTCATTTATACGTTGACCACTCTCTTGTCCAACAAAAAAGGTTAACTCTTGGAGAGACGTCAGCTTGTGGACTCCATGAATGGTTTGCATTATCTCCTTTGGAAGCCTCATATAACGCAACCCAAGTAGATTGGTCACTCCAGTTGTTTCCATTGCTGAATAAATCGCAACCTCATTATCTCCTGGAATTTCTAGTACTTGCAAATGATAAAGTTTGTAAACCGAAGCAAGGAGCAAGTACTTGAACGTTTCATCAATGACATAATAAGGTCCATGTCCCTCTGCGGACAGGTAGCGAAGGTGTACCAAACAGCTTATCTCTTTGGGCATTTCACTGTTTCCGGATGCACATATTTTCAATAAACGTAAACTTTTCTTAATTAAATTATTCGGAAGAACAAATGAATTCCGATGAGTAGTCGCATAATAAGGGGTTACAACCAAGCTGCGTAAATTTTCAAGATGGGAGACCTTTTCCATTTCACGTTCATCTACATAAACATGTCGTACAGTACTAGGTATGGTAATTGATTTATCATTAAATTCTATTCTACAACATTCTCCTTTGGAAATGTTTTGGGCCAACTCATGCACCAAATCATGCATAACATATCTCCTTTCACCATATTTCCATGGTTCAACATATTCAAAGAATGACTTCCTTAAAAGAAGATTGAAGTAATCTTCTCCAATATCTTCTGGCCTTTCTTCTTGACTTGAATGTTGCCGGACGAATCCAGAACAAATCCACATTTTGATCAAATCATCTTTATCAAACTGATGATCTTGAGGAAATATGCTACAAAATCTAAAGCATACCTGCAAATTTGCGGGTAAATGGTAGTAGCTCAATTTCAAAACCTCCACCACATCCTTTGCTTGCTCTAAGTTAAATAGAGACCCGTGATTCAAAACTCTTCTCCAATACTGTTGGTCCATACGTGAATTCAGCAAGCTTCCGATCACCTTTGCTGCTAATGGATTACCTCGGAGCATTTTTAGTATTTGATCTTCAATTGCTTGCAAATCTCTATGATTGTCAAGGTTACCATGAAATGCATAGCTCTGAAAGAGCAATCGCAACTCTTTCTCTTTTAAGCCTTGTAATGATAGAGATTCATGCTCTGTACTTATCACCCTTGCAAGCAAGTCTGCCACTGATTTCATTCTAGTAGTAAATAATATTTTACTACCATCTTGTACAAATCTCAAAGGAGCAAT
Organism: Carex myosuroides; assembly: GCA_028015225.1. Classification (NCBI taxonomy): domain Eukaryota; kingdom Viridiplantae; phylum Streptophyta; class Magnoliopsida; order Poales; family Cyperaceae; genus Carex; species Carex myosuroides. The sequence goes on along the minus strand of CM051470.1, from coordinate 46,333 downwards.
CAGTTGGTCCCAGTGGTGCCTTTTCTCATCATCCCATATATCATCTAAAACGAGAAGAATTTTCTTTAAATGTATATTTTGTTGCAAGGTCTCCTGAAGCGCATTTAATGGTTTATTATAACAATTATTTTCTCCCAGTTCACCAAGCATCTTTCTCGTTATATCTTCAACACTGAAGTTAGTAGAAACACAAACCCATATTGTTTTGTCGAAATGATTCGACCCACGCATCTCTTGATATGCATATTGTACAAGGGTGGTCTTTCCTTGTCCACCCACCCCGACAACACCAAACGAAGAGAGGCGAGCATCAGTTGGCCGCTTTAGCCAATTAATTAACTTCTGCTTCTCAACTTCCCGGCCAAACAACTCTCTTTCAACTAAAAAGGAAGTAGTTTCGCGACTTAAAACTTTACAGGTTTCTTGTCGTGATTCAGAAAGATCATGAATACCTAGCGCAGTGGCAGCTTGAAGGAGACGCTTCACACCGTTAGCAGCCTGATCCAACATTGTTACAGCCTCCTTCAACCTCTCCAAAGTATCACCATTGATAGTACATGGCTTTCTCTTCTTTGAACTAGAAGCGGATCCACCCGCCTCATCTCGGTCTTTCACCATATCCTCCAGTTTTTTGTACTCCAACTCATCAAGCACATCTTCAGATGCTTCAACAGCGTCCCTAAACTCCTCGACCCATTGGGCAGCATCTGGGTGCTTCATCTTGAGTGCTTCAGCAATGCCCATGACGGCTGTGATCTGGGGGAGAGCTGCCTGTAGCCTCTTTAGCTCGGCTTTACTGTCAGCTGGCAGCACATGGTCACGCAAGCACGTAAAACCCGTGCTGATAAGTTCTCCGACAACAGCGGACCCCGCCCACTCAGCAATGGTCCGGGCAGCGGTTGAAAGAGCCATCTTGAAGTTTCTTCTTTCTTCTACTGCGGCAGCTTCCTCAAAACCGCTGGGCTTTTTTGTTTTTTTTTTTGTTTTTTCCTTGCTAGTGTTGCTTGGAAATGACAAATAACAAGTAGCAAAATGTATTTTTTTTTTTTTAAACACGTACTAAATTGGTGATTGAGAGAACAGATCGATTGAGAATGAAGATAGCAAAAGGCAGAGATTGGTTGGTTAATAATAAGCAAGAGATACGAGAAATAGAGATTTTGGAAAGAGATACCATGTACCCGATGGCAAGAGATGGAGCAGAGGGCTGAGATGAGAAACAGAGATTTGGAAGCGTACCCTACAGCAAGAGATCAGACAGTCGGAAACCAGAGAACAAACACTTACCATTGGTGAACCAATACCCAAACCCAGCCTGCTGATAAACACTTACTTGTATAACCAATTAAGTGTTATTCCTGATGCAATTGAAGTAGTTAATTTGGCAGGTAATTGTGACTCCATGATCCATCAATCTGTTATTTTTTCTCATTAAATGTGGTGCGATATAAAACCAAAATGGCGTGCATGCCATCCAGGATTCGGTGCTATGGAATAGCTTATTACAGGTTAGACCATTATTTACTATTAGGTAACTCACATTGACCATTGAGAAAACTGGCCGTGCATGCCCAGCAGTGAATTTACTCATGATTAATAGGATGGTTAAATAACACTTCATCAACTAATTACTCATGATTTTCAGTACAATTAATTGATATGGCCATGATGAATGCTCTTTATATGGATGGGATCAGTAACATGTGAACTTTATGCCTGTCCAATATCAAGTTTTTATATAGTGCATGGATGTGATGAACATGTGTATTCCGCAAGGGTCAGCATACATGTGTGATATGTATTTACAATTAATTATCTCCACAAATAATATATATGCTGACTAATGTATTTACAACAATTAATTATCTCCACAAATAATATATTATCAAGCTCTAAGGTTATCGTTTGCTCTTATTATTGACTAACACATAATGAAGAAATTAAATAAAAATTAATCACCTTGAAAGAAAGTGATCAAAATAATATTTCAATCTCTATTGCAACTCACGGGCACTTGACTAGTTAAGGAAAAAAAGAAAAACAATTTGCTTATTTTCATACACAATTAATGTGTGAATGTAAAGTGAGCATAAACATGTATGTTCTTACATATTTTTTGTATGATATGTTCTTACATATTTTTTGTATGATATGTTCGGTTGAACCTCATATTAATTACATGACTCCTTAGTTTAAAAGTATAGCAGAATTTTCTAAGAGAAAACATAATTCTATTTTTTTTATTCAAGTAGTCGTTAATTAAGAAATATTGAAAACAAAAGTTTACCTTATATGTTTCACCTTTTATTATGAAATATTCAAATAACTCTACGTAGATAATTAAGAAGAAATAATCACGTACATATAAGTTATTGGAGAAAACCTATATTGAGATCATATTCTTTTATATTAGGAAAATTGATAATTACCTAATATTTTGCCAAATTTCATATATGTATTTTTATTTTTTTCTTAAAACACTTTAATTTGTGATATATTTAACTTAAATAATTTCCAACCTCATTTAGATAACTTACTCTTCAAAGACCCACGTTCGGGATTATTAGTTATCAAATGATTATTTTATCTTTAATATTTGTTTTAAACATTGCCTAAGTAGTAATTAATAAATGAAATTAATACCATCACCAACTGTTTTGTGAATTCGATTTGTAATGCTAAATACAAATTTAATTTCTATTATGTCAATTACATCAACATACAACACTGATCCTTATATAAATATTGTCCTTGTTTCAGATTTTAATGTAAGAGCATATTCTACAATATTATCCACAAATTTCATTTTGTAAATATTTCTAGACATTAATCTATCCAAAAGCATATAGTTTTTGTGTATGAGCACTTAACTATCAAAATATCAACATTCTAAAAAAATTAAATTGCAAAACTAATATCCAAAAAAATGTGTGGCTAATTTTTTTTATATGTTGTGACAACATAAATTAAAAGTAAATAGATTTTATTATCGTTTGCAAATATTTGTGACCTAATTATTCATTTTAGCAATACGTTCTTGTTTTTTATATAAAATTTTAGATGAAATATGTGTATTCTAATTATTTTAGATGAAAATTCATACATTTTGAATATTTATGTTTTTTAATATCCGAAATTTAAATAAAAAAATGATGTAATATATTATATATTACCTAAACTTTGGTTTATAACAAATTAAATAAAATTTACATCAAACATCGACGTCCTATTATGACGATTCAAAGCTCAAAACAAATCATCTTAATTCTAAATTATGCAAGTTGATACTAGAAAAAAAAAACCGGCAATGGATAAAATAGTGTTACGTCAAGAAATTTTCAACAATAAAAATTACAATGTTTAGAACATAATAGAAAATTTTATTGATGAACTAGGAGTTGAAAATTAAAACAATTATAATATTAGTCTAAAATTTCGAAACAGTTAGACTTAATTGAATTTTGAAATTTATATCTTGAAATTTATATCTTATAAATTTAAATTACATATATATATATATATGTATGGCAAATTCTTCTATGGGCATAAGGACCTATTTGTAAAATCAACATATTTTCATTTTCAAAGTTCAAACAGTCGATCCGACCGTTCAACATTTTCTCCATCTTACAATGTACTTGGAGGTCAAATTTTACATTTTTTTGAATTTTTTACTATTTATTAAGATGGGTACAAAATTCAATGGTCTGAATTTGACTAGTTTTGTAAAATACTTAATAAATAGTAAAAAAATTCATAAAAATGTAAAATTTGACCTCCAAGTACATTGTAATATGGAGAAAATGTTGAACGGTCGGATCGACTATTTGAACTTTGAAAATGAAAATATGATCATTTTACAAATAGGTCCTTATGCCCATAGAAGCATCCCTCTCTATGTATATGTGGAGTTAAATATATAATTTCTTCTTTTACTAAAATCAAACAATTGGAGGGTCTATTTAGCAAATTTCCAAACTACACTTGCTCTCTCTCCCTTCCTTTCTCCCCTGTGTGGTCCGATCCCCTTGTGCTTGTGTGTGTGTGTCCGCCAAAACAAAGAGGAAGAGAGGGATCTCCCTTCTCCCTCAAAAGTCCATCAAAGATCTTGGAGAAATGAAAGAAAGAAGTGGAAAATTGTGATTCTACAACAAAAAGTAGGCACTTATCACGAGGGAACTCCGTCGCGAAAAGTACCGTTGCGAAAAGAAAAAACACAGTTATGACGTTACTCTGTCGCGAAAAGTGTATCGCGATAAGTGCCTACTTTTCGCAACGGTACTTTTCGCGACGGAGTTCCCTCGCGATATGTGCCTACGTTTTGTTGTGGATCTCCCTCACTAGTGGCCAACAAATCCTCCATTGGTACCCCCTTTCTCTCCTCTCTTCTCAAATTTTTGAATTTTTCTCCATTGTTAGGGTTTTGCCCCAAATCTGAAATTTTTGTGTAAATTTTGAGTAATCTATCTCCATTAAGCTTCTATGTTGCTAATTTGGTAATTCCTTTCTCAATTTCATCTTAATCTTGATTTTCTATCTAGGATTTGGTTCAAATCCAAAAATTAGAGAAGAGTTGTGATTAATCTAGTCTAATCCAACAAATAGAGGTGTTAATTGGTAAGTTCTTCTCTTTTTCTTTTAAAATCTGGAATTACTTTGGTTTTGACTAATTTAGGGTTTGTGTAGTTGGAGAAATTGATTAGTTACTTCTTAAATCTTTTATATGTTCAACCATCAAATTGGTACGGGAATCTAATTAGTAAGATTTATGAATGGTTATTGTTCGCGCGAAAGCGCAACGCAAGTTTCGGTACGCTTGAGGGCGTACCTTTTAAAACCGCGCATACAGTTCACGAGTAAGGGTTGCAAGTGCACAACCCCTATCGAGTAGTATAATCGGGTATCGATCCACAGGGACGGGCAATTGTTAGGTTAGAATCTACCAAACTCAATTAAAAACTAGAAGTGAGAAAGATTTGATTTGGTATTTAAGTTCCTAAAAGATCAATTCAAACAAATCTAACAATGCAAACAGATGTAATAAAATGCTAGAAGAAATGTAAACTGTGTTTCGATTATGGATAAAAGGCGTTTCCAGGGTTTTAGATTTCATCTGTGATCTGCCTCTAGTGGTACGGCCCGTACCAAGTTGGTACGGCTAGGCCGTACTCCACTTGGTAAGGCAAGGCCGCACCACTCTGGTAAGACCCGTACTGGCTTGCCAGAACAGAGCTTACCAGTTCGAGTTGATGCATTCCTTGCTGGTACCTCGTGCTAAACTCTTTAGAAAGGTTCAATTGACCATACCTAAGGTTCCTAAGCCTCAACCGTCGTGTGTTGGATCAAGATCTAGGTTGGAATGCAATTGATTACCTTTTAGGGATTTCTACACCTCAATTCTCATGTGTTGGTACAGATCTACCCTAGCTGGTTGACTGGAGACCTAAGGCACCCTCTAATCTGTCGATTAGAGGAGAATTCAACCTCTCGGCTTCAATTCGAACAAGTCTACCCTAAACAATTGATTTGGTTGAGAGATTGAGATGATCACATGACCTTGATAGGTTCGATCTAAACCTAGAGATTCATCATACACAATCACAGCAATCAAAGCAAGAGATGGCAAAGAAAATCACAATCAATCAATCAAAAGAGTTCATACAAGATACAAGTCAAAGAAAGTCAAAGCAAATCAAGAATCCATCTCTAAACCCTAGAAACTGAAATAACTACTCACAGCACATGATCTGATCTAACAATACAATAAAAGGGATAGAGAAAGCCATGGATCGAAGGGATCGAGAGGAGGAAGCTTGATCCGTCGAGTTTCGCCTCTTTCCTCTTCCTTCCTTCTTGCTCCTAGCTCCTTAGCTCTCTTTCTCTCTCTTACTGTGCTCTCAAATAGATCTGGAATGGAATCAATGTCGAAATTGGAGAGTTCCCCGCTTTAAATAGCCTCTGCCAAAATTTGAATCTGTCAGGCCGCCTTTAAGTACGGCCCGTACCAAATTGGTACGGCCAAGCCGTACCAGGCGTGATGAGCTGAAAAATGGCCAAGTCTGGTGAGACCCGTACCAAGCCTGGTAAGGGTCGTACCTCATCATCTGAATCACCGTTTCTTCGTGTGTTTTGCTCCAAACCTGCAGAAAACAAACAAACACTCAGCAGTACCAAATTCTAAAGATATATCGATGAAATGCACATGATTCTGGTGAATTAGGGCACGAATCTGGTACTAAAACAGGCCTAAAATAGACTAAATATGCGAGGTATCAAATTCCCCCAAGCTGAACCTTTGCTTGTCCTCAAGCAAAAAGTTTCAAAGTCGGGTAAAAGTGCTGGACAACTAAATCTAAATGCAGATACAAGTCTAAATGTGAAAACCTACGTGAGTCTGCTATAGTCAAGAATTTCTAGAATCGATTCGGTTGTAATTCAAACATCCCTTTATAAACCTTGATTCACTCCACCAATTAGTCAATTGAACTTCTTATTTTGAGATGCTTCTAACAATGGAAAGACTAATTACCTAGGTTTGATCGAAACAATTTCATTCTTTTTCCGAGTCAGTGCTTTTATTCAAGGTGATTTTTCTTTTCATTTTCCCTCCCCCAAGCTTGAATCAAGCTTAAGGGTAAGAAAGTTGTGAACGAAGTGTGTTGGTATGAGCAAAATTTTCTTTCTTTATTTCTAATTGGGAGACGAGCTCAAAGGCGCCCATTCGAGGCTTATTGCCAGTACTCTTATGTTCTCCATCTTTTTCATTTCTTTTTTTTTTTTTTGGTTTGCTCATACCATGAATACACACATCTATTGGTATTCATTCATACCAATGGATATTCCAAACTTTCTTAATTTGAAAATCCCAATTCCTAAAGGCACAGTTCAGTTTTTTCGAATAATCTCGTTCGATTCAATTCTAAGTTTGTTTCATCTTTTCCATTATTAAAAACATCTCAACCTAAGTAGTTCAATAACCAATCATGGGTTAGTTCCAATTCACTCAGGTCTATCCTAATCACAACTAAATTGTTTCAAATTTATTCTCAATTCTAGCAATTCACGCAAATCTTCACCTAACAATGCACGAAAATACGAAAAAATGCAAGAAAAATAACGGTAAAGTAAATATGACCTAAATGCAAATGTCATCCCCCCAAGCTTAGCCTGAGCATTGTCCTCAATGCTTCAAGACTATGAGATAAAAGAGATAAAAGAAACTCGGGGAAAAGAGAGCTAACCTGATCAGTCCTCGGGGTGGTCGTACCAGAGCCAGTCGCTAAACCGCTCCTCTATCCCAGTCACCCGCCGCGTGAGATCATGAAGTGTGGCGCCCTGCTCACGAAGGGTAACACCCTGCTCATAGAGTGCAACACCCTGCTCCTGACGCATGTCGTACATCAGATGGTAGACATCCCGGATGGTGGGCTCAGCGACTGGAGGGGGATACACTGGTCTACTGTAGGAGGTGGAGGGGCCGGCAGCGTAGGCGGAGGTGGATGGGCCAGTCTGGTACGTGGTAGGGCCAGCTCCATAGAATGAGGTACCTGCACCAAAGGGTGAAGGATGTACCTGCTCGGAGAAGGGGGGAGCCTGGCTGGGGAATGGGTGAACCAGAGGAGAAAGAGGATGCGACTGCGCATGCTGAGCATGGAATGGAGAGGTGTGGCATCAATCATCTCCTCATCGCCCTGCGGTGGAGGTGGAGGTGGAGGAGGTGGAGGTGGGGCCACAGGGGCAGGCTGCACGCGGGGCGGACGTCGGAAAAACCAAGTGCGCCGGTCAACGAAGGAGAGAGTGACCGGGAAAGGCATGACATAGCTGGTCCTCCCGTCAGGCATGCGCCATGCCCAAGCACCTCGCCCATCGCGTCCTACTGCTGACTCGATGAACTTGTACGTGGTGAACTGAGTGAGAGAGAGAGATCGGGAGCTCCTGCACTCCTCGTCGCCGATGATCTGGAGGTGTAAGCGCTCGGCGATCAGAGTGACATAGGCCGAGATGTAGACAATGCCACCCGGCTTGGGCTGCCTCTGGATGTCGAGCCAGTGGTGGATCATGGCGAGCATCAGATCGAGCCGCTCGAGAGTGCTGTCGGGGCGCAGCATATGATCCACCAGCTGCAAATCCTCAACATTGGCGCGGGCGAACGTCTCGCCACGCGCAAAGATGGTGCAACCGAGGATACGCAGCAGACATCGGATGACTGGATGAGGGACATTGAGCTGCTTGTACTCTTTGTTGACAGCTGACCCGGCTGGGGCGCCAGAGATCAGCGCCCAAAAGCTGTCGCGCTCCAAGTCCCCAGAGAAAGAGAGGGAGTCAGTAGTCGGGTTCGGCTCAAAGCCAAACCACTCCCTCAAGTCAGACAGCCGCACACGGTGGGTCTCACTCAGCATGCGGAACTGGATGAACGGGTTATCGTTCCGCGTGTACTTGAGCTCCAGAGAGGAAAGAAACTCAATGGTGAGCTTCTTGTACCCCCTCTGGGCGATCGTCCAAAAGGCCGGAGTGATCCCGATCCGGGTGGTAATGCGGCGGAACTCATCCTCCAGTCCCAGCGTCTGAAGAGCAGAAAAATGAACAATCCTCGTGTTGTTGATCTTTTTCTTCAGCAGGATGGAGAAGTACTTGAACTGCCGACGGGTCGGCATGAAGAAGTACTCCTCGGTGTATGCATCGGCATGCTGGGTGGCATCAGAGAGGGCCACATTAGTGCCAAAGGAATCAGAGGCGTGGTCGGAGTCGTGGACGGAGGCGTGGATGGAGGCCTGGTCAGAGGCCTCGTCAGAGGCCTCGTCAGAGCCCTGGTCCTGGTCAGAGGCCTCGTCAGAGCCCTGGTCCTGGTCAGCAGATGGGTTGTAGGAGGGGCTCTCCTGTGGGCTCCGGTGACCTGACGGAGACTCACTGGATGTGGTCTCACCCTCATAGTAGAGGGGCTCGACTGCGTCCCGAAGGGAAACACTCTGGCGGGACCCGGTCCTGGCTGCACTCTCCTGGGAGTGGCGAGATGCGCGGGAGCCACTACGAGACGCACTCCGGTGGGAGTGATGAGATGATGTGGGGGCATCAGCAGGAGGGACGTTGGCCATCGGGCCAGTGGCGGAAGGGACGGAGGCGTCAGAGGGTGTGGAGGAGCGAGAGGATTGCCGACGCATTTCTCTCAGACGCTCGTTTGGCAGGTTGAGGGTCCGACTGGGTAGGTACGGCCTGGTCTGACCTAGGTTGATACGGCCTAGCCGTACAGGCTGGTACGGGCCGTACCTACCTTAGGGTTTTGGTGTGGACTGGTAAGGGCCGCACCAACTGGTACCAATGACAAAATGAGATTTCTTCCAACCAATTAACTCCTAAACCAGACAAGGAGAGTACACAACACAAAACTGGGCTGGTTAGGGTTACTTGGTACAAACTGGTACAGGCTTGGTGTCAGGTCAGTACGGGCCGTACCTACCTGGTACGGGTGGGCCGTACCAGGCTAGGGTTTGACAGAAATGGGGCAGAACCGAGAGAAGAAGAGAGGAATGCACGAAAAATGGGTGAAAACAAAGAAAATGGAGGAAGGGGTACTAACCGAGAGCAAAGATGTGGTGTGGGTCGGATCGGTGAGGTGCGGGTCGGACTGAAGAGTTGCTGGTGGTGCGCTGCTCCTTGTGCTCGGTTAGGGTGGAAGGATGAGAGGAAGAGGGAGTGAAAATAGAGAGGGAGAGAAGAGAGAGGGAGAGAGGTGCGGCTGGGAAGGGGTGCGGGTACGGGGGGGGTTTAAAAAGAAAAAAGGCGGCAGTTAATGCGTCGGTTCGCGTCTCTGACCTAGGTACGACTTGACCGTACCAAATTGGTACGGGCCGTACTAACCCTTCATTTTTCAGGCCGTACCAATGTGGTATGGCCTAGCCGAACCAACCTCAAAAATTTTTTTGGTTTCTCTTTCTCGTGACTTCTCAAGCCGCTCGTGATGCAATGCAGAAGAATGAATGCATGTCTATCTGTTCCTAAGATGCAAAACAGGTAAAAATGGCTTGGGCTGCCTCCCAAGGAGCACTCGTTTTAGGTCTCGAGCTCGACCTTCTCTCTTCAGGCTTTGGTTGGAGATGGATCGGAGAGATGCATTCATTCACACGGCGCCAAATGGGAACACTGCCCTCACCCGGAATGGACCGGACCACCTGGACTTCAGCTTCCCTGGAAAGAGCCTAAGTCGAGAATTGAACAAGAGGACCAGGTCTCCCTCATGGAACTCACGAGGCATGATGCGCTTGTCGTGAACCTGTTTGGTCCTTTCCTTGTAAATACTCGCGTTCTCGTAGGCATTGAGACGCATCTCCTCTAACTCATGCAAGTCAAGGATGCGTTTCTCTCCAGCTGAGAGCAAGTCCATGTTGATGGCCCATGTGGCCCAGTATGCCTTGTGCTCAATTTCCACGGGCAAGTGGCAGGACTTTCCGTACACCAATTTGAAAGGGCTCATCCCAATCGGAGTTTTGAAGGCTGTACGGTAGGCCCAAAGTGCGTCACTCAGCTTGAGCGACCAATCCTTTCTCGTTCGAGCAACGGTCTTCTCCAGGATAGACTTGATCTCTCTGTTGGAAATCTCGGCTTGACCGTTGGCTTGAGGATGGTAGGATGTGGTCACCTTGTGAGTGACTCCATGGCGACTCAGGAGATTGTCGAACTGGCGGTTGATGAAGTGCTTGCCACCATCACTGATGACGGCTCTTGGAACTCCAAAGCGAGGGAAGATGATGTCAGTGAATAGTCTTTTCACGGCATTGGAGTCGCATTCTTGCAAGCTACTGCCTCCACCCACTTGGAGACGTAGTTAACAGCCACCAGGATGTACTCGTTCCCACAAGAGGGTGGAAACGGTCCCATGAAGTCAATGCCCCAGACATCAAAGATGTCTACCTCTAGAATAGAGTGGAGAGGCATTTCATTCCTCTTGGAGATGTTCCCGGTGCGCTGACACTTGTCACAAGCTGTGACGAAGGTCCTAGCATCTCTAAAAAGTGAAGGCCAGAAGAAGCCGGATTGTAGGACCTTTGAAGCAGTCTTGGAGGATGAAGCGTGTCCTCCGTAGGCTGAGTGGCAGTGCTCAAGAATGGAGCGCGTCTCATCGTATGGCACACATCGTCTGTAGATGCCATCAACGCCAGTCTTGAAGAGGTAGGGGTCGTCCCAGAAGTAGAACTTGGCGTCCGATCGTAGCTTCTTCTTCTGCTGGTATGACATGGTAGGAGGAAGTACTCCTGAGGCGAGAAAGTTCGCAATGTCTGCATACCAGGGCGCTGACTTGGTGTTCACTCGGTCAGTTGCATGGAACGTCCGATCTTGCACCGCATGAGTCGCGTGCATCGGTGTACCAACCGAGTGGATCTCCTCCATGGCAGAAATCGAATGGAATTGGTCATCAGGGAACGAGTCATCAATTGGCAGGCTACCAGAACCCTCATCTTCCTAGCGAAGCCAGGACAGATGGTCAGCCACGGTGTTTTCGACTCCTTTCTTGTCCCTGATTTCGATGTCAAACTCCTGCAGGAGGAGAATCCACCTAATCAAGCGAGGTTTGGCATCCTGCTTGCTCAACAGATACTTGAGTGCGGCGTGGTCAGTGTAGATCACTATCTTGGAACCAACCAGATAGGATCTAAACTTGTCGAGAGCGAACACAACAGCCAAAAGCTCCTTTTCGGTTGTTGTGTAGTTCATCTGGGCAGGGTCTAGCACCTTGCTAGCGTAGTAGATAGCACATGGCTTGTTCTCCTTCCGCTGCCCAAGAACTGCTCCCACAGCGTAATCACTCGCATCGCACATCAATTCGAATGGCAAGGTCCAGTCTGGAGGCTGCAGGATGGGTGCTGAGACAAGGGCTTCTTTCAATCGGCAAAACGAATCGACACACTCCTGCGTGAAGATGAAATCAGAGTCCTTGATGAGCAGGTTGGTCAATGGTTTCGCGATTTTCGAGAAGTCCTTGATGAATCAGCGGTAGAAGCCAGCGTGTCCCAGAAAGCTTCGCACAGCTTTGACATTTGTTGGGATCTCCAGCTTCTCGATCACCTCCACCTTGGCTTTGTCAACCTCAATTTCTTTGGAGGTCACCACATGTCCAAGGACAACTCCCTCTTGGACCATGAAGTGACACTTCTCCCAGTTCAGGATCAGCTAGACATGAGTCAAAGCTGGTTCCATAGACAGAGAAGTCGTCCATGAAGACCTCAACCTCTTACTCGATGAAATCTGAGAAGATAGCCATCATGGCTCTTTGGAAGGTGGCAGGTGCATTGCACAGACCGAATGGCATCCTACGGTATGCGAATGTACCGTAGGGACATGTGAAAGTGGTCTTGTCTTGGTCGTTCGGGTGAATGGGGATCTGAAAGAATCCTGAGTACCCGTCAAGGTAGCAAAAATGAGAATGAGTCGCAAGCCTTTCAAGGAGTTGGTCGACAAACGGCAGTGGGAAGTGATCCTTGCGCGTGGCAGTGTTGAGCTTCCTGTAGTCAATACACATTCGGTACCCAGATACCACAAGAGTAGGGACTAGCTCGTCCTTTTCATTTCTCACCACTGTCGTGCCTCCCTTCTTGGGCACCACGTGAACGGGACTCACCCACTTGCTGTCAGAGATGGGATAGATGATGCCTGCATCCAGGAGTTTGAGAATTTCCTTTTGCACCACCTCCTTCAGGTTGGGGTTGAGTCGCCGCTGGTGCTCCACAGACGGCTTGTGATCATCCTCGAGAAGAATCCGGTGTGAGCAGATGGCTGGGTTGATCCCTTTCAAGTCCTTGATCGAGTACCCAATCGCGCCCTTGTGAAATCTCAGCTTCTCCAGAAGTTTGGCGGTTTGATCGGGGTTTAGACTCGCATTGACGAACACAGGACATGATTTTTCTGGATCGAGGAACTCGTATCTGAGATTGGTTGGAAGAGGTTTGAGTTCGGGAGTCGGACGCTCAGGCTGATCGTTGTCACGAGTCGCATCTGGGTGATCTGACTCGTGTGCTGTCGAGACGTCGGCCTTGGCAGGCTCCGCTCCACTCCTCGTCTCAGAGTGTGATGTACGATCCTCCAGATCCTCAGGAATCGCATCTGCTGCACAAATTGACTTGCTCGCCTCGCTTGGTAACTTGGAGAGGAATTCAGCGTCTTGGCGCAGCGAGTTGTTGACTTGTTCAAGAAAGTAGTCCTTGGCCAGATCAGCCAAGCACTCCTCTATCCCGTCAACTCGGAAACATGTCTCAGATCGTGACGAATATCTCATGGCGCGATCGATTTGGAATTTCACCTTCTCTCCTCCAAAGTTCAGAGTCAGGATGCCCTGCTTCACGTCAATTATCGCGCCAGCTGTACTCAGAAAAGGTCGCCCCAAGATGATTGGGACTTCCTTATCTTCTTCCATCTCCATGACGACGAAATCGACGGGCACGAAGAACTTCCCAACTTGAACTGGCAGATCCTCCATCACACCAAGTGGAAGTCAGACTGAAGAATCCGCCAACTGCAGTGTCATCCTTGTGGGCTTGAGCTCCCCCACTCCTATGCGATCATAGATGGTGCGTGGCATGAGACTCACGCTCGCTCCTAGATCACACAGGGCTTTCTTGATTGTAGCCTTCCCAATGGTGCATGGAATGGAAAACTTTCCAGGATCGTCCAATTTGGGGGGTAGCTCGCTTTTCAAAATTGTGCTGCACTGCTCCGTCAGCTTGACTGTCGCGTGCCCCTCTAAGCTTCTCTTGTTGGAAAGGATGTCCTTCAGAAACTTGGCATAGGTGGGCATTTGGGTCAAAGCGTCGGTGAAAGGGATGGTGATCTGCAGCTGCTTGATGACGTTTGCGAAGTTGGCGAATTGCTCGTTCAGTCTCGTCTCAGCTAATCTCTGGGGGAATGGAACAGGTGGCCGGTATGGAGGTGGTTTCTCAGCACCTTTCTTCTTCTGACCACCTGATGCTTCGGATGGAGGTTGTGCAGGTCTTGCCGAGCTGGTGCAGTCTGCACTCGCTTGAGGTTGGATGACCTCAGCTCGTTCTGGATTAACCTCCTTCAGTGGAATTGACACAGGGGTCGGGGTCGCGTCAGGTGTCGCGTCAAGGATCGGGTCAACTGTGCCCTCACTTGGCATTGGTGGCTCGTCGTATTGGGTCCCACTTCTCAGAGTGATCGCCTTAGCCTCTTCTCTTGGATTTGGTTCGGGCTGAGCTGGAAGCTTCCCGGGTCGAGAGTGGCTTGAGGTGACCATCTGGCTCAGCTGCTCCAGCAACTTGCTTTGGGCAGCCATTTGAGTGGTCATGCTCTGCATCTGCTCCCACATCATCTGATTCATCTTGCCCTGCTCGTGAGTGAAGTTGTTCACTTCGGTAGGCGCAATTGACTTTGAGGGGTCAGAGGGAGCTGCTCGGTTGCCTTGATTGGGAAAGGAAGCGTTCTGGTAGAAGTTCCTGTTGCCATTGTTGTTGCTGTTGCTGCTGCTCGAAGCTTGGGCTCTCCAATCGTTGTTGTTCGGAGGGGGGTAGTTTCCAGTGTTGTTCGCCCGATTGTTCCAGTTGTTGTTGTTGTACTGCGGCCTCTGGAAGCTGTTGTTGTTGAAGGGCGGTCTGAACGAAGAGTTGTTGAAAGGCGCAGGGTTGTTCTGGTTCGACCTCCAGTGCTGCTGCTCAACCGAATCCTTGGAGTAGGACCGGCTGAAGGGAGGTCTTGGGAAGAAGGAAGGCTCGTTGTTGAGAGAGTTGACCTGCTCACTCTCCTCGTCTTGTTGCACTAGCGGGCACTGCTCGTATGCGTGCCTCTCGTCTCCGCACATGACGCAGACTTGAGGTTGCTGTTCGACTGCCTTGACGCTGAGCTTGTCCATCGCCCGCTGCATGGCGTCCATCTTGGCGGTGAGAGCCGTGATGTGATCGAGCTCGTACTTGCCACCTCCTTGGCTACCTCCTTGGCCTCCTCGCTGGCGTGACGTGTCGCGGCCGGACCACTGCTGGTTCTGCGCCATGCTGTCGATCAAGTTCATAGCCTCTAAAGGCTCCCTTGACATCAGCGCGCCTCCCGCAACAGCGTCCACGTAAGCACGTGTGCTCTCGTTCAGGCCGTCGTAAAACGTTTGAATTAAAAGCCAGTCGGGTATACCATGGTGTGGACAGGAGTACTGCAATTCTCTAAACCTTTCCCAAGCCTCGTTCAGGGGTTCATCGAAAATCTGCCTAAAGCTGGTCAGTTCATGTCTTACCTTGGCTGTTCTCTTGTGAGGGAAAAATCTGGTCAGAAACAATTTGGACAAGTCCCTCCAAGTTCTAACAGAGTCCCTAGGCAAAGATCCTAACCATTTCTTGGCCTTATCCCTAAGAGTGAAAGGAAATAGAGCAAGCTTGGTGTAATCAGCATTCTCACCGTTGGTTTTGATGGTCGTGATGCATTCGAGGAAGGTCTGGAGGTGAGCGTGCGGGTCCTCGTGGTCGAGTCCGTGGAAGGTGTTCTGCTGCACCATGTTGACAACCCCCGGATTGAAGTTCGGTTGCTGTCCTGGAATGTGTGGCAGCCGGATCGCACCTCGCACGTCTCCAGCTCTCGGCACGTTGAACTCCCGCATGGTCCGACGCATGAACACATCCGCATCATCATCCGTCAGACGGCCTTCTTCTTCTTGCCTTTCTCTTTCTCTTTCCCTGGCCTCTGCCTCCAGTCTGATTCGGGCTTCGTCCTCTGCCCCAGCCATCTCTTCAGGTTCAGGTGCCTTGGTACGGGTCGGACCAGATTGGTGCGGCCTGGCCGTGCCTGAATCGGTACGGGTCGGACCAGATTGGTGCGGTCTGGCCGTACCAGAGGGTGGCTGAGCAGTCTCGGCTGAGTCTGGAGGAGTTTGATCGAACAGTGGGCCCTTGCTTCTCAGATTATATTTCAACCTGTATTTGCCTGCAGGGGGGGTTCAAAAGCCAGTTTTTAGTGATTTTGATTAAGAAAAAGAAAACAAGAAAGATACAAGATAAAATCTAGATTAACTAAGTAAGGTAAAATCTAACTAGGCAATTGGTTACCGTCCCCGGCAACGGCGCCAAAAACTTGTTCGCGCAAAAGCGCAATGCAAGTTTCGGTACGCTTGAGGGCGTACCTTTTAAAACCGCGCTTACACTTCACGAGTAAGGGTTGCAAGTGCACAACCCCTATCGAGTAGTATAATCGGGTATCGATCCACAGGGACGGGCAATTATTAGGTTAGAATCTACCAAACTCAATTAAAAACTAGAAGTGAGAAAGATTTGATTTGGTATTTAAGTTCCTAAAAGATCAATTCAAACAAATCTAACAATGCAAACAGATGTAATAAAATGCTAGAAGAAATGTACACTTTGTTTTGATTATGGATAAAAGGCGTTTCCAGGGTTTTAGATTTCATCTGTGATCTGCCTCTAGTGGTACGGCCCGTACCAAGTTGGTACGGCTAGGCCGTACTCCACTTGGTAAGGCAAGGCCGCACCACTCTGGTAAGACCCGTACTGGCTTGCCAGAACAGAGCTTACCAGTTCGAGTTGATGCATTCCCTGCTGGTACCTCGTGCTAAACTCTTTAGAAAGGTTCAATTGACCATACCTAAGGTTCCTAAGCCTCAACCGTCGTGTGTTGGATCAAGATCTAGGTTGGAATGCAATTGATTGCCTTTTAGGGATTTCTACACCTCAATTCTCATGTGTTGGTACAGATCTACCCTAGCTGGTTGACTGGAGACCTAAGGCACCCTCTAATCTGTCGATTAGAGGAGAATTCAACCTCTCGGCTTCAATTCGAACAAGTCTACCCTAAACAATTGATTTGGTTGAGAGATTGAGATGATCACATGACCTTGATAGGTTCGATCTAAACCTAGAGATTCATCATACACAATCACAGCAATCAAAGCAAGAGATGGCAAAGAAAATCACAATCAATCAATCAAAAGAGTTCATACAAGATACAAGTCAAAGAAAGTCAAAGCAAATCAAGAATCCATCTCTAAACCCTAGAAACTGAAATAACTACTCACAGCACATGATCTGATCTAAAAATACAATAAAAGGGATAGAGAAAGCCATGGATCGAAGGGATCGAGAGGAGGAAGCTTGATCCGTCGAGTTTCGCCTCTTTCCTCTTCCTTCCTTCTTGCTCCTAGCTCCTTAGCTCTCTTTCTCTCTCTTACTGTGCTCTCAAATAGATCTGGAATGGAATCAATGTCGAAATTGGACAGTTCCCCGCTTTAAATAGCCTCTGCCAAAATTTGAATCTGTCAGGCCGCCTTTAAGTACGGCCCGTACCAAATTGGTACGGCCAGGCCGTACCAGGCGTGATGAGCTGAAAAATGGCCAAGTCTGGTGAGACCCGTACCAAGCCTGGTAAGGGTCGTACCTCATCATCTGAATCGCCGTTTCTTCGTGTGTTTTGCTCCAAACCTGCAGAAAACAAACAAACACTCAGCAGTACCAAATTCTAAAGATATATCGATGAAATGCACATGATTCTGGTGAATTAGGGCACGAATCTGGTACTAAAACAGGCCTAAAATAGACTAAATATGCGAGGTATCAGTTATTTATGAATGGTTAAAAGGGGTAAATGTGCAAAAATGTTTCCATAATTGGAATTGTGTATGGTTGTAGGACCAAATTGGAATTTGTGCAAATTTATAAAGATTATGTTGAGGGAAATATGATCGAAATAATATAACTCGAGTAAGCATGTCGATAGTCGAACAAAGGTTAAATTGAGAATGTATGTTAATATAGGTGTAGGCTCGGTTGAGCAAGATTTTGCGGGACCTTTCGAGACGTCCGAACCATAGGTGCGAGATATGCTCTCCGTAATCAGGTGCGGGGTTCTTGGACTTGTTTGATGTTTCATTTTCAGAAATTAAATTCTTCTCGATTGTCATGTTGGATGCTTGATTGTTGCATAATTTGGAATTCATATTGCATGTTTGATTGTTGCATAATTAGAATGGTGTGAATTTATGTGCATAACTCAATCCATTTAAAACTGAATTGTTGTGATATGGTTGATTTGCATATTCGTATGGTTGTCAATTGAATTGTTCTGTTGTGATTTGATTATGGTTGAAAGTCACCATGAATTGAGGATTGTGAAATTATATGTGAGTGAATTTGCAAAGTTGAGCTGTATAGCTGACTTTGATCCCAGGAATGTGAATGAATTTGCAAAGTTGAGCTGTATAGCTGACTTTGATCCCAGGAACATTTTTGCGCATTAGGTGAATGGCCCTCATGGTTTCCCAGTACCGATTGGGACGAGGGGTGGGTGACTATATAAATGTTGTTGATTGTGATTGTGAGTGACTAGTGTGTAACATCTGTGGTTCGGGGGCATTATCCTACGTGATAATGCATTTGGATGGTCAATTGAATATTACGACATTTCGAATGATTTCAAAATGAATTTTCATTATATGACTTTGAACCAGACTTTAGTAAATGGTTAAGCCAAAACACTGCAGATGGGTGTCAGATAAAGGGTCCAGCTCGGTGGAACATCTGTAGGTGTCAGTAACCCTACAGATGAGGGTCAGATAAAGGGTCCAGCTCGGTGGGACATCTGTAGGTGCTACCAGCCTTATTTAAACGAGTTAAGCCTAATATGTACTTGTTTGAGCTTCATCTTGGAAATTCCGTAAGTTGTGATTCATTTGATTATTGTTGTCGAGCATACGCATTCATATATGTATTGATATAGAACTGTTAGTGTGTTGTTGTTTGGATTTTATTTTTGAGTATGAAATCTGATTGCAAGTCCAATAACCTGATTGTGGCAAATTCGCACTAAGAAATTATTTCTCATCCCCACCCTTTGGGTTCTTTTTACAGGTTTCGGTGCGGCTCACCCTGGGGAGGCACGTGAGTAGTAGGCCTTCGGTATAGGTCACCATATTACCTTAGGAGTTGTTTTGGTTATTTGACTAGAGATGTAGATATATTTTTGTTGTATAGTTCTCTGTGTCCTACCCTATGGTTGGTATCCGTATGAGATACGTTTTGTATATGCTACTTTTACCAGATGTTGGGTACTTGGACTGTTATATATAAACTTGTTTTATTCTTTTATTATGCTATGATGAGTTATATTTTAGTTGCCTTGTAAGCATACATGGAGTTGTATGCTTACGGCGGGGCTCTGTCACTACTCATGGCTGCGGGGTGTGACAAATAGTGAGTTTATTGTTAAAGTCTACATACTAAATACAAAAGCCAAAGCACGTCATCACAATTTCAAAATACGCAAAATTTGTTAACAAAATGAAGACTTGACATCAATGTATAGGATAACTGCATATCACCAATCCTTACAAAGTTATCACACAAAAATATAGCAATGAATAAAAAATAAATTTGTTGCCAAAATTTACATCAAATATCAACATCATAAATACGAAAACACAAAGCACATCTTCTTCATTTTTAATTTGCGCAAAAAGTTGTAACTAAAAAAAATAATAGTTGAATTCAGTGAATAATTAAGTTGCGTAAAAAAGCTCAATGCATAGGTTAACTACGTACATATCACCAATCCTTACAAAGTTATCACACAAAAATATAGCAGTGGATAAAAAATAAATTTGTTGCCAAAATTTAAATCAAATATCATTATCATAAATATGAAAACACAAAGGACATCTTCTTAATTTTTAATTTGAGCAAAAAGTTCTAACTAAAAAAAAAAATTGAATCCAATGAATAAGTTATCCCATGAAAAACCGGTAAAGAAACATGAATTTATTGTCAAAATCTATAAAATAATGCTCTCAGGAGTATCAACTAAAAATCATTCCGTAAATCTAAATCGTATTTACGAATATTAGTGATTGGTTTAAGTTATCCAAAGAGCGCCACGTGTCCTTTCCTTGAGGTGGCTGATGTGCCTCAGCGGGCCCACTGCGGCCATGCTCCAAATTGCTCAGTCTAAAAAAAAAAATTTGCAACCTAAAAGACGAATTAAGATCGATCAAACCCAAATTTGGATTCAGAAGTCCACTTAGAAAAATGTACAATTCTATATTGTTAAAATCGCATCATAAAATTCTACCAAATATGCATGTCAAGAGAAGAATAGAGAAATGGGGGTTAGAGGCTGGTCCGAGTTAGTGAGTTGAATTTGAATCGAGTTGGAGGCAATTCGGATTTGACTCATGAGTAACTGAGTCAGTTAACTCGAGTCCGAATTAACTTAAGTTGTAAGTGAGTTGAATCCGAACTGATTCCGAACGAATTACGAATCAAGAGCTTTTTGTGCATCCCTAAAAATTGGAATGCTAGATCAATGTTTTGGAACTCATTATAGAGCGATTAGGACCCAAATTACAATATTATCTTTTAATACAGAGAATTTTTCTCATCCAATTTTGAACCAATAGCTTCTCACATCAGAAATATGTGCCTTTGCCATTAGATCAAATGCGGATTCTTTCTCTCTAAATATTTTAAACTACAAATATTTTATGATAAATTATTTTCTTTTTAAATGTAAATATCTCTCATTGTAAGATTGAGTTAATTTGGTTTTGAAAAAAGCTATCTCGTCTTTAAATAGAGCAGAAATCCTATATTAATTATATTTTACGCACATGCTCATAATTATGTAGAACTTTCAAACTAGATTCATAAAAGATCAATGATTTTTACAATTTTTAACCAAATAAAATGATTGTTGCTTATAGTCCAAATATTTAATTATATAATAGAAAAATTTAAAATTTTGATTTTATATTTTTTTGTATTGATCATATATATGATGCAAAAAAAAAAAGTTTATTGACAAACTTTCTTTACCGCAAGATGCACAGATAATATTATACTTGTAATGGTTCTTTTTTGTATCCCATAGAGTAAAGAATTGTTAAAAACTGTTTGTTACATGTTGTGTGGTATATATGTAAAAATGTTTCATGTGTACATATCTTTCTACCTTTTTTATTTTTTTTAAACTGATTCGGTTGCACGTATTTCTCGCAATTTAATGCAGATCAAAGAAAAACGATGTGCTTATGAACCTTTTTTTTGTTTTGATATTCTAAAATACTAAACAAAACATGATTTTGACCTTTAATTTTATACATAATATGCGGCGGGTGAAAATATTTGTGTACTTTTTCAATTTTTTAACTTTGCATATTACATCATTAAAAGAAGTAATCTTTATTGATTATAATGTGATGTGACAAAAAACAATCGATTCATCAAATTTTTTTCAGCACATAATGCGCAAATAACGGACATGGTGAAGGAAGCATTCCAGGTGGCTGCCAAAATTGATGGTGTGATGATCCAGGAGGGAGATCAGAGCTAGCAGGTTGGCTCAGTCCAACAGTAGAGGTACTACGGCTGTGCAAGACGAGCAAACAAACCAAAGTTGTCTTTTAGGTTTTTATGAATCTTATGTGTTTTAAGTATGCTTTTCTTTTTCTTCTTTTCCTTTTTTTTGAGTACTATGTGTTAAGGAAGAAGTTTGTTGATGTAAACAAAAATTGGAAATACTGAGACCTAACTGAGGTCCTCTCGGAGATTAGATTTTGTAATAGGAACTTAGTTGGGATTTGTCAAGGTCCAGTTAGTAGATTGTGCAAAGGGAATATATATATGTGATAAGTAGGAGGAAGTAGGGTATGATGGAAGGGCTGAAGGAGGTGTACCATTTCTTATTTAATGAAATTTAAATTTCTTGAATTCTTGACTTGGAATGAGAGGGGATTAAATGAAAAAAAGAAAGAGAACTACAATTCGAAAAATGATTCTAGACGAAAAGCCACATATAGTGTGTTTGCAAGAAACAAAGTGGTCAGCCCTAAACACAAATTTTGTTAAGCAAACAGTTGGTAGGGCCCTGGATCCGTATTTACTGGTACCAGCACAGGGCACAGCAGGGGGATACTACTGGCATGGAATTCATCATTTTTCACCAAGATAGGCCAACAATTTGATAAATATTGTCTTTCGGTAGACCTAGCCATCAATATGGATGATACAATATTCAAGGTTACAGGCGTATATGGGCCTGCTAACATTCGGGATAAGCAAGCCTTCTATGCAGAAATCTGGGGAGCCAATTAAACCAGTAAATGACTTGTCATGGCTGGTACTTGGAGACTTTAATGTTACGATGAACCCACAGGACAGGCCAGATAACACTAATCACCTCCATCACATGATAAGATTCAAAGCAGTCACAGATCAGCTACAATTATTGGATCTAAGACTGCAAGGAAGAGCCTACACTTGGTCCAATGACAGAGAAAATCCGACCTTTGCCAGGTTGGACAGATTCCTGGTCTCCACCTCTTGGGCTTCCTCCTTCCCCAACACAACTCAGATTGCACTTCCTAATATAGCTTCATATCACTGTCCAATAGTGTGTCAAGCTCAGACCAATTAAGTTTCCCAGCTCTAACATCTTCAAAATGGAGAATGCATGGTTAAGTTCTGAACAGTTCACACAATTGATACAAGATACATGGTCCCTCTCCCCCACAGCTCAAACACCAATTGAGTTAGGCAATAAGCTGATACAGCTGAGGAAAGAAATCATAAAATGTAAGAAGCAATATACGCAGGAAAAACAACAACAGACTGATCTTTGCAAGCAATGTTTACACTGGTTGGCACAGCAGACAGAAATTAGATCTCTTACCAGGGTGGAAAAATTATTAATGGAAATGATATTGGAGAGACATTCCACTCTCTGTCATATTGAGGAGCAAAAATGGCATCAGAGGGCCAAGAAAAATTGGGTGAAACTAGGGGACAATAAAACGAGATATTTTTCACCAATTGGCAACAAAAAGAAAAAGAGCTAACCTCATAGATGTTGTACAAGAGGCATGACCAAAAAGATTCAATTCAATTAATTTCATTTTCAATAAATTGCTTTTACTCCAGCAATTATTATTCTTTTTTTTTTCTGTGAAACCTTCATCAAAATTTGCATGTTTTTTCTTTATTTACTTTACTTTTTCTTACTTGTGCTTGTTTTGTTAATTGATCATTATTGATATTCATCATATTTACGTATTAATTGTTGGTATAATTTTTTATTAAGGACTTGGTTGGTTAATTAATTAATAGCATATATTTTGTTTCGTTATATTTGATGGATCTCTCAGGTAACGAATAATGAATGTTCTTTTAATTTCCTTGTCAAGACCACGCCAGAAATTATTATTATTTGAATAAATTTTAAAACTGTCCATATCATTATTTTCTTTGATTTTTATTTTATTAGATGTGAAATTTGACGCTTAGCTAATTAATTAGACTTGAATTGCTTGTATGGTGGTGGTCACTCCTATATATTATCGACTCTTTATTTAAACAAATATAATTTAGGTAAAATGCCCTTCTTGTTCTTTTTTTTTCTTTTCAATTTTTGTATGAGTGACGTGATTAAGTATGCTAGCTATATGGACCCAGAAATAAAAGTTATATTATGCTATGGTTATAAATTAAACATCAGTTATGATTATTTTTTTAAATTAATGCTTCAAACCGTTATGTAGTTTTAATAATATAGAATGATTGTCACATGCAACTAAGAAGTAAGAAAAGGTACATTCCGATATTTACAAAGAATGAAGTTCGCAACAATACATCTTGGCAGCCGCTGCCAAGTTTTTCAAAAAAAAAAAAAGAAGTTCGCAACAATACCTGTTTTTATATTCCTATTCTTGTCTGAAACTCTTTTATAAAATTCCACCCAACTCAAATTAAACAAGTACATTAAAATTCCACTCAACTCAAATAAAAGTAAGTAACGTCCTTTCCTCAATTTTTGCTTTTTTGGCTAAATTTGTCAACGAAAATAGATAAGGAGTGGGATAATAATTTATGTCCTTTTATTTTTCTAAATTTATTTGTTATTTTCCTAGAAGTTTAATTTATTAAATAGAAAATTTTTGGGGTAAGAACTTTTGGCTACTGATATATTTCTCAGTTTTTCCCCTAATCTGATTGCCAGATTTTGGCTTTTAATTCATGCTTTTCACTGTAATACCGCTTCTGTAGCGTGGGAACACAACCATCAAGTTGTCAAGTGAGCCCCACTCACAGGTAACCTTTTTCTTCTTCTTGCGCCATATTAAGATCTTGCGCCGTATTAAGGAATTCATTATTTTTTTTTATAATGGGGAAACATTACAATATTTAATTATACACAGAAGGTAGAGAAAGGAGAAAAGTTAATAATAATAATAATAATAATAATACATAACAACATGCATTTTTTGAGATGGAACTAATATGTAGCAATTTATCTTTTACAATACTCAAACCTAATAAATTAGTAATAGAAAATATGAATAACCACACTAATTATTTAAAAAAAAAACAGAGCAGTTTTTCTTATGGAATATTAAAGGTAAAAATTGCAGTGTGGGATTTAATATTAGTTGTATGACACATAATAATTGATATTTGAATGTAGGTTTAAGCTAAAAATATGAAATGTTGTAAATATTTATTTTTTTATTTGTGTTTGTTATGAATCTTTTACTAAAAATGTTGCCCAGTTCAGTTGAGAGAAACTAAACCCCATTACAGTAAAAACTTTGAAAACTGGAGTAAGAAGCAAATTTCAAGTTTAATCTAGTGTTATCTCCAAAGAAAAGGAACGGTGCACCAGTTTCTGCCTTTTTCATTGCAAATTGTAGCAATGAAAAACCCAGTTACAAATTATAAATAGTTTTCTTTTGCAGTATCATGTTTAATATCAGATACCATTGATAATATTAGACAACAATTCAGCAAAGAAACAAAACAAGATGCGCAGTACAGTACTTAGTTATTACTGGTACAACAAA
The DNA here is from genome assembly GCA_028015225.1 of Carex myosuroides. NCBI lineage: Eukaryota > Viridiplantae > Streptophyta > Magnoliopsida > Poales > Cyperaceae > Carex > Carex myosuroides. Next base: position 21,513 of record CM051470.1, on the reverse strand, counting down.
ACAATTGGTCATTGGTATTTCCCTTGTTTTAATTGTTTTGGTTTCTTCGCCAATGGTCACCAGAAAGGACAGTCCCGGAGCAATTTTATGTTACCAGTCTGTACTGGTAAGCTATAAAACAGTTAAAGTTACGTTACTTTTTCCACGACCCGAAGCAGGCCCAGAAGCTTTTTCCTGCAAATTGAAGTGTGAAAAAATGTCCATCAGATAATATACCAGTAAAATAATTGTTGTCATCAAGTAGATGCTTAGTAGCCCTAACAAATACAATCACAATAAAAAAAATGTACCTTGTTTTCATGCAGTGTTGAGGCTTTGGCATCTGAACCACTTCCTGAGGAACTACTTGAGTCTGAATCTATAAATGTGAAAAATATCTCGTCAATTGCAATAAATACAATTTGAATTTAAGAAATTGCACTTGGCAAGAAACCGTAGGGACCACCAGTAAAAAAAATCAGCAATATTGACCAAGATATTAAGGAACATGAGTACCAAAGTTTAAATATCATACGTGATAATCTATTATAATTTCTGGAACAAATTTCTTTTAGGGACTAACCCAAGAAGGATCTAAAATGTCAATAGCAAATTCATATAAATCTTCTTCATATTAGGGACTAATAGCAAATGTCAATAGCAAATTCATATTAGGGACTAACCCAAGAAGCTTCTTCATATAAATCTTTTCCCCATTTCTCTTTCTTTCGATCGATTTCTGCAAACCAAATCTCACTCTAGTTCAGTTCAGGTTTCAGTACTTGCTATTTCTATTTTCCAACAATATCAGTTTTACAGTTAAAAAAAAAAAATCAATGTCAGGTGCACAAGGAGCACAACCCAAGGGGTCTTTCACGGCCACAACCTACCTCACTGCACCGGGTTCTGCCACAGAAGACCCACCGAAGATGGCCATATATACGGTCTGACAAGGACGAGCCGGGGGTGCCGGTCAACAAGTTGGATGCGGCTAGCTTGGGTAGGCCTGTCTTTGGTGCTGGAGCAGATGATGGTAAACCCGATCTCGGTGTTGCCGGTACCGGCTAGACTGCAAAGTTACACGTGTCATCTATGTATGAAATGTAATCAGATAGGAAGAATGCAACGGATATTTATGTATATGTTGATTATCGAGTAAAAAAGAGGTGTACCAACAAGATAGGAAGAAGGCAATGTATGCCTTGTATTATTTTTGTTTACTTATTTCTCAACGGCATTAGAAGCATACGCCAGTGCCAGTGTTATTAAATATTAATATATATTGTAACCAAAATTAATCTTGTGGGCCAATTTAATTGAAACCTTTATTCAGGCCTCGGGCTCACCAAATTTAACCTCTTCAGTATACAATTTGGAACTGAAATTGGGTTCAAATTTAACCTGACGTAAAAGCCTGATTTCTCACATGTTGTCCTTGTACTCCGACAGACTCAGGCCGTAAGGTTGCGGTTTACCAGAATCAATGACACCAAAATAAACTTTTGCTAGAGAAGGCTGTACCAATGAATCATGATTCCAGTACAAAATCACCTAGCATTCCCCCCATTGCTTCCCTAATCTCTAATCAGAATATTAATCTGAAAATGAAACAAGTTAATGAAAATCCAGTACCTCTGTAGGTACTTAATGAATGCTAGATTCTATCTATAAACATGGCTTTTTTTCATTCAATAGATTGCCATGTAGCAAAAATCATGTCTTTTTTTTTATTTTAGGGATAAAATTACATTGTTGTTAACTATTCAATCAGCAACGAAAAGTTTGCATGCTTACCCCTTAAAATTCCATAAATATCATTCACAAGTGTTCTCAATTTTCTGCTCTTGTAAGACAGTGCAAAACTGTCAAATGATTTTCAATGTGTATATAGATTCAATTTTCACATTCGTTCTCAACTTGTTCGGTTTTTTGTGTAAACAATTTAATTTGCTCATAACCAGTATTATGTCCAAAATCTCATGCCATAACTATACATATCCAATTAGGCTTGATTGCTGCTTGATATTGTTTATTTTTTATTTTTTCATTTGATAGTCTAACCTCATTCAACTCCTCAGCTGGATTAAAATTGCGCTGCAGCCCCTCTGTGGCAATTTTGGACTTCTTTCTTTTGAACTTGGTTAAATTGCGCTGCAGCCCCTCTGTTTTGATATTGCATACTGGACCTCTGCTTTGATTTTGCACTTCCAGCTGCAGTTCGATGACTGTTTCAACCGGTCATCACCTGTATCCATGAAAGGAAAATATTAATTAAGAGCCCTCAAAGAGGTCCAGTATGCAAGTTTGGTAAATAATTAGTGTATGTAATTAAAGTTACTGTAGTAGTTTCAACTGGGCTACTCGATTCCTCTGGACATTAACATGTATGCAAAACTCCAGTTGGCACTGTTATGTTGTGGGCCTTGTCTGTGCAGGAATGAGTCAATAAAGTTTTTGAAGTTTGAAACAAGAAGAGTCACAAATAAGAATATCTTACTGATAAAAAAAAACCAAATCAATTTGAAATATGTTAGTATCCGTCAAATTTAAATAAAGAAACAAGGTCAGATATATACCTGCTGGGAAGGTACTGTAGTAGTTTCAACAGGGCTTAGTCCTCCATTCCTCTGATAATAAGAATATCTTACTGATAAAAAGATAAAAGACAAATCTATTGCAAGATCCTTTAATTTATTCAAAAAAATTGGAAAAGAATGTACCTTACTAATACGGGGTTGGTAAGTTATGAAGCATTATCCTGCTGCATGTATCTGATTTATTTCTGTTATTAAAGCAGAGTGTTTCAGAGAAGTCACAAATAAGAATATCTTACTGATAAAAAAAAAAAAATCTATTGCAAGAGCCTTTAATTTATTCAATAAATTTGAAAAGAAAGTACCTTATTAATACAGCGCTGGTAAAGCAGAGTGTTTCAAGGAAGCCACCTGCCACCACGGCTTTTAATGGACTTATTTTTCAGAGAAACACGTAACCCCGGATGCTCGTCCAGCAAATCAACTTTCTTGATTTCTAGATGGTTTTGTTTTTTCAACATGAGTTGGGGATCTATTATAAAAGTAGAGTGTCCTTATGTTTCAGAGCAATCGGCCACGGCCTTCAATTTTCTTTTCTTTCAGAGAAGCAGGTAATTCTGGGAGCTTCTCAAGCAAATCAGCTTTTGAAATTGTTAGACTTTGTAGGGCAGTGAGTCTCGCCATTGTAGCAGGCAATGACTTCAGAGAGCTTGCATCATGGATATATAACGAACATAGAGAAGCAGGTAAATCTGGAAGCTCCTCCAGCAAATCAGCCCTAAAGATAGATAAGTCCCTTAGAGAAGCAGGTAACTCCGGGAGCTTCTCAAGCAATTCGGCTTCCGAAATTGTTATATTTTGTAGGGCAGTGAGTCTCCCCATTGTAGCAGGCAATGACTTCAGAGACCTTGCATCACGGATATATAAGTCCCTTAGAGAAGCAGGTAACTCCGGAAGCTCCTCCAGCAAATCAGCATTCCAAATTTCTAGAATTTCGAGGGCAGTGAGTCTCGCCATTGTAGCAGGCAATTGTTGGTTTTTGCGCAAGACAAACAAAGAACAGAGACAGAATTTCTGGATACAAAAAACAGAGACAAAATATTTCTGCTGAAATAAAACTCTATAACTTCTTAATAAAAACTGATTACAACTTCTGAATATATAGCACAACTAATAGGCTGAACCTAGACACTTGCTACATATCAGGACTCAACTAAAAATAGAAAAAACTAACCCCACTACTTCTTCTAATTAAAGACAAACACTCTTCAGCAAGTAATCTAATTATAGAACTTCTATTACACGCTAAACAATTCTAAAACTGCTGCTACTGCTGCTCTAAATCTGGAACTGCTGCTCTAAATTCGGATTCTGATTTTTGTATCAATATTCAACACTCCCCCTTGATACAAAATCCCCAACTCCAAGTGCTGATCTAAATTGTTCAAATTTGCTTCGTGCCAATGCCTTCGTAAGCACGTCTGCTACCTGCTTGTCGGTATTGACATATCTGACCTCAACATCACCATTTGTTACAAGGTCACGAATGAAATGAACTCGTATGTCAATATGCTTGGTCCTTCCGTGAAATGCTGGATTTTGCGTCATTGCTATTGTTGATTGGTTGTCACAAAATATCACTGTAGGCTGCTGTTGTTCTTGTTCAAAATCTGCTAGTATGCGCCTTAACCAAACTGCTTGACATGCTGCTGAACTGACTGCTGAATATTCGGCCTCAGTGGTTGACAATGCTACGGTTGCTTGCTTCTTTGAGCTCCATGAAACTGCACCTGTGCCTAGTGTAAACATGTGCCCGGATGTGCTCTTTCGATCTTCTGCACAACCTGCCCAATCACTGTCACTATAACCGACTAACTTGAAGTTGTTAGTGCTTTCATACCACATACCATAGTCAGCTGTTCCTGCAATATAATTCAAAATTCTCTTGGCTGTGCCAAAGTGATGCTTTGTTGGGTTTTGCATGTGCCTTGAGACCACACCAACTGCGTAAGAAATATCCGGCCTTGTGTGAGTTAAATACATCAATCCACCAATCAAACTTCTGTACTTAGTAGCATCAGCTGGACCCGAGCCATCATCCTTTTCTAGCTTCTCATTCACATTCATGGGAGTTGATGCTATCTTGCTTTCCTTCATCCCAAATTTCTTCAAAAGGTCACTTGCATACTTCCTTTGAGATACAAAAAAGCTACCACATTCTTGCTCTACTTCCAAACCGAGAAAATAATGTAACAACCCAAGATCAGTCATCTCGAATTCTCCTTTCATATTGATCCGAAATTCATCTAACAACCTTTCACTTGTGCTCATATAAATCATATCATCCACATATAAGCACACAATTAACAATTCTCCTTTTTCACCCTTTTTAACATACAAATTGGGTTCACTCTTGCTTCTCTCAAAACCAGAATTGATGAAATACGAATCAATTTTGCTATACCATGCCCTTGGTGCTTGCTTCAAACCATACAACGCCTTTGTTAGCTTGTACACACAATCCTCCTTGCCTTTCACCTCAAAGCCTCTTGGTTGCTCAACATAGACTTCCTCTATTAATTCTCCATTGAGAAAGGCAGATTTGACATCAAATTGATACACATTTCTTTTTAATTGGGCTGCCAAGGCTAACAACAATCTCACCGTTTCAAACCGTGCAACCGGTGAAAATGTTTCTTCATAATCTACGCCATATTCTTGTGCGTAACCCTTTGCCACAAGTCTAGCTTTGAACTTTTGAACACTCCCATCTGGACCGAATTTAGTTTTGAAAACCCATTTTAAACCAATGACATTTTTACCTTTAGGAAGTTCCATCAATTCCCAAGTTTTGTTCTTTTCGATTGCTTGTATCTCTTCTTCCATTGCCTTGCACCATTCTCCCTTTCTTGCGGCTTCTTCATAGGTTGTAGGATCTGAAACGAAGAGAATTTGTGTAGTTTCATACAACTCTTGCACAGTTTTGGTCTTTCTACCAGCAGTTATATCGGGACTGCGATTACGCCTCCTATAAACCTTTGTTGCAGTTTCGGTTCTTGAATTCTCATGTGCAGAACTCGGGTTCTCTTGTTCAGAATCAGAATGGTTGCTAGTTTGATCTTCTACTTCAGCACTTTCGGCTGGTACAAGCTCTATCTCCTCTTCGGTTGTACCCCACTTCCAATTTGCATTTTCATCAAAGATTACATTTCTACTCACCATAATCTTACCATTGTTTGGGTTGTACAATCTATAACCTTTAGATTGTATGCAGTAACCAATAAACAAGCATTTTTCTGATTTTTCGTCCAGCTTTGTTCTTCTTTGTGATGGTATTAAGGTATATGCAATACAACCGAATACCCTTAGATGCCCAACTCCAGGTTTTCTTTCAAACCATGCCTCAAAAGGAGTTTTATTCATCACGGCTTTGGTTGGAGAAAGATTCAGAACATAAACTGCAGTTGCTACTGCTTCTGCCCAGAAAATATTCGGCATACCTTTAGATTTCAGCATACTTCTTGCTAGTTCTACTACCGTACGGTTCTTGCGTTCAGCTACACCGTTTTGCTCAGGTGTATACGGAGTGGTCAGCTGCTGTAGCACCCCTTCTTTCTCACAAAATTGCTTGAATTCTTTTGATTGGAACTCACCACCACGATCTGATCTTAACGCTTTCAGCCTAGCCCCTGTTTGCGTTTCTGCCATGGCTTTAAACCTTTTGAACAGCCCAAATGCTTCACTTTTATAACTAAGAAAATATACCCATGTCATCCTGCTATAATCATCGATAAATAGCATGAAATACTTACTTCCTCCCATGGATTCAACCTCCATAGGCCCACATAAGTCAGTATGCACCAATTCGAGTACCTTGGTTGCACGCAACGACTGATCTTTTGGAAATGGCAGCTTTGATTGCTTGCCTAACACACATCCTTCACATAACCCAATTTCACCAATTTCGGGTAACCCATTCACCATTTTCTTTTGATTCAACAATTTTAAACCATTCATGTTTAGATGGCCATACCTTAAATGCCATAGCTCGCTTGAACTAATCTCCTTGGCTGCAAGTGCCTTGTCTTTCACCTTGGTTATCTCCAGAGGGAACAAGTTGTTTTGTGTCTTCTTGATAGTTGCCATCGTCTGATCCATGGCTGCATCAACAATTCTACAATTGTCGCCTTCAAACTTGATGGTACACCCGCTGTCCATCATTTGACCGATGCTAAGTAGGTTGTGGGATAGTTGAGGAATATAGTACACATCATGTAGTATCCGTGTATTGTGACTGCTGGTCTGCACGGCTATATTCCCTTTCCCTTCAACTTGAATCTCTTTATCATCACCAAGCTTTACCACCTTCTTGTATGATTCATCTAATTCATCAAAAAGATGTTTAAAACCCGTCATATGGTTTGAGCAACCGCTGTCCAAAAACCAGATTTGAATTTCATCTGATTCTTCATCGGTTTTGGCCATGAACAACCGTGCTTGATTGCCCTTCTCTTCAACAAAAGAAGCCTGTCCTTCTCTTTTCTTCTTGTAACAGTCGGCTTGCATATGACCGGGCTTGTGGCAGTAATAGCACTCCACGTCTTGACTTTCTTCTCTCTGTTTCTTGTAGCAATCGGCTTGCATATGCCCTTTCTTGTGACAATAGTAGCATTCTACATCTTTTTTCGGTTGATTAGATTGCTGCTGATTGTAACTTGGCTTGCCTCTGCCTCCGCTGCCTTGATTGCTTCGACCTCTGCTGTAACCTTGGCCTCTACCTCTGCCTTGCTGTTGGCTTCTTGAGGAATTGCCCTTGGTATAAAAAGCTTTGGTGTCATCCTTCACCTCTGATCGGTTGAGTCGAACTTCATGGACCTGCAGTGATCCCATCAACTCATCAAACGTGTAGGTGGACAAATCTTTGGATTCTTCGATTGCCGCCACCACGTGATCAAACTTGGTTGTTAGGCTGCGCAACACCTTCAATACAACCGTTTTTTCTGGAAGATCTTCTCCACAGCTTCGGATTTGGTTGACTATTGTTGAAACTTGCGTGAAGAAGGATTGAACTGACTCGCCTTGTTTCATGCTCAAAGTCTCAAACTCCTGTCTCAAGCCCTGCAACTTGATAGCTACTACCTTGGAACTTCCCTGAAATGCGGTTTTCAGAGTAGACCAGGCCTCGTTTGCTGTTTCTGCTGCTGCAATCTTCGCAAACACCGATTCATGTACGGCTTGCTGAATGAAGAAGAGCGCCTTTGCATCTTGCTTGGCTGTTTCTCTTGGTGTCGGATCAGGATTCGGTATTCCCTTGTTGACTAGTTCCCACAAGCCTTGAGATTTCAGCATAGTTCGCATCTTGATGCTCCAGAATTCGTAACTCTCACCCTTGAACAGAGGTACCGTCTGACTGGACATGCTGATGCTGTTACCTACTTCAGCCATTGAATCAACCTGGCTCTGATACCAATTTGTTGGTTTTTGCGCAAGACAAACAAAGAACAGAGACACAGAATTTCTGGATACAAAAAACAGAGACAAAATATTTCTGCTGAAATAAAACTCTATAACTTCTTAATAAAAACTGATTACAACTTCTGAATATATAGCACAACTAATAGGCTGAACCTAGACACTTGCTACATATCAGGACTCAACTAAAAATAGAAAAAACTAACCCCACTACTTCTTCTAATTAAAGACAAACACTCTTCAGCAAGTAATCTAATTATAGAACTTCTATTACACGCTAAACAATTCTAAAACTGCTGCTACTGCTGCTCTAAATCTGGAACTGCTGCTCTAAATTCGGATTCTGATTTTTGTATCAATATTCAACAGGCATATCAGGTAACTTGTCCAGTTTTGGACAATCACGTATATCAAGAATTCTCAAGTATGGCATTTTCCATGAAAATAATTGGTTTTTCCAAAGAGGACAATTAAGTAATTTGAGGGATGACAGGTTTAAAGGTCGTGAATCCTCCATCCAATTAGGAGATCTTTGACCATTAAAATTGTTAATTGTCAATTCCATGAGACTGGGAGGGGGTTGGAGGTAATCAATGATTTTCTCAGGGAGAATAGGATTGCTCTTTGAGGTCCATTTCAGGGAGAGCGACATGAGATTATTCTTCCCTAATAGGTTGGCACCCTTAGCTTCAGTATGATCCCCTATATTCTCAATGTTTTTAATAGACAGATGTCGGAGGTTCTTTAGTGTGCCCAGTTCATTTACACGTTGACCACTCTCTTGTCCAACAAAAAAGGTTAACTCTTGGAGAGATGTCAGCCTGTGGACTCCATGAATGGTTTGCATTATCTTCTTTGGAAGCCTCATATAACGCAACCTAAGTAGATTGGTCACTCCAGTTGTTTCCATTGCATTATCTTCTGGAATTTCTAGTACTTGGAAATGATAAAGTTTGTAAACTGAAGCAAGGAGCAAGTACTGGATTTTATGCATGAGAGGTCCCTCTGCGGACAGGTAGCGAAGGTGTACCAAACAGCTTATCTCTTTGGGCATTTCACTGTTTTTGGTCCGTCTGGATCCACATATTTTCAATAAACGTAAACTTTTTTTAAATAAATTATTTGGAAGAACAAATGAACGCGAATAAGTGGTTACAACCAAGCTGCGTAAATTTTCAAGATGGGAGACCTTTTCCATTTCACGTTCATGTACATAAACATGTCGTACAGTGCTAGGTATGGTAATTGATTTATCATTTGATTCTATTCTACAACATTCTCCATAGGAAACGTTTTGGGCCAACTCATGCACCAAATCATGCATAACATATCTCCTTTTACCTAACCATGATTCAGCATGTTCAAAGAATGACTTCCTTAAAAGAAGATTGAAGTAATCTTCTCCAATATCTTCTGGCCTTTCTTCTTGACTTGATTGTTGCTGAACGAATCCAGAACAGATCCACATTTTGATCAAGTCATCTTTATCAAACTGATGATCTTGAGGAAATATGCTACAAAATCTAAAGCATACCTGCAAATTTGCTGGTAAATGGTAGTAGCTCAATTTCAAAACCTCCACCACATCCTTTGCTTGCTCTAAGTTAAATAGAGACCCGTGATTCAAAACTCTTCTCCAATACTGGTGGTCCATACATGAATTCAGCAAGCTTCCGATCACCTTTGCTGCTAATGGACTGCCTCGGAGCATTTTTAGTATTTGATCTCCAATTGCTTCCAAATCTCTATGATTTTCAAGGTTTAAACCACGAAATGCATAGCTCTGAAACAGCAATCGCAACTCTTGCTCTCCTAAGCTTTGTAATAATAGAGACTCATGCTCTGTACTTATCACACTTGCAAGCAAGTCTGCCACTGATTTCATTCTAGTAGTAAATATGATTTTACTACCTTCTTGTACAAACCTCAAAGGAGCAACCAGTTGGTCCCAGTCGCTCCTTTTCTCATCATCCCATATATCATCTAAAACGAGAAGAATTTTCTTTAAATGTATATTTTCTTTCAAGGTCTCTTGAAGCGCATTTAATGGTTTATTATAATAATTATTTTCTCCTAGTTCACCAAGCATCTTTCTCGTTATATCTTCAACACTAAAGTTAGTAGAAACACAAACCCAAATTATTTTGTCGAAATGATTCGACCCGCGCATCTCTTGATATGCAAATTGTACAAGGGTGGTCTTTCCTAGTCCACCCACCCCGACAATACCAAACGAAGAGAGGCGGACATCAGTTGGCCGCTTTAGCCAATCAATTATCTTGTGCTTCTCATCTTCCCGGCCGAACAACTCTCTTTCAACTAAAAAGGAAGTAGTTTCGCGACTTAAAACTTTACAGGTTTGTTGTCGTGATTCAGAAAGATCACGAATACCTAGCACAGTGGCAGCTTGAAGGAGATTCTCCACACCTTTAGCAGCCTGATCCAACATTGCTACAGCCTCCTTCAACCCCTCCAAAGTATCATCATTGATAGTAGATGGTTTTCTCTTCTTTGAACTAGAAGCGGATCCACCCGCCTCATCTCGGTCTTTCACCATATCCTCCAGTTTTTTGTACTCCAACTCATCCAGCACGTCTTCAGATGCTTCAACAGCCTTCCTAAACTGCTCGACCCATTGAGCAGCATCCGGGTGCTTCATCTTGAGTGCTTCAGCAATGCCCATGACAGCTGTGATCTGGGGAAGAGCTGCCTGTAGCCTCTTTAGCTCGGCTTTACTGTCAGCTGGCAGCGCATGGTCACACAAGTACGTAAAACCCGTGCTGATAAGTTGTCCGACAACAGCGGACCCCACCCACTCAACAGCGGACCCCGCCCACTCAACAGCGGTTGAAAGAGCCATCTTGATGTTTCTTCTTTCTTCTACTGCGGCAGCTTCCTCAAAACCGCTGGGCTTTTTTTTTTTGTTTTGTTTTTTCCTTGCTAGTGTTGCTTGGAAATGACAAATAACAAGTAGCAAAATGTATTTTTTTTTTTTTTTTAAACACGTACTAAATTGGTGATTGAGAGAACAGATCGATTGAGAATGAAGATAGCAAAAGGCAGAGATTGGTTGGTTAATAATAAGCAAGAGATACGAGAAATAGAGATTTTGGAAAGAGATACCGTGTACCAGATGGCAAGAGATCGAGCAGAGGGCTGAGATGAGAAACAGAGATTTGGAAGCGTACCCTACAGCAAGAGATCAGAGAGTCGGAAACAGAGATTGCAAGATAGATTGAATGTAGTTGCAAAAGAAAGGAGATGAATAGAGATTGAATGCAGTAATAGATTGAATCTAGTTGTGTAAACGGTGAGAGAACAGATTGAGAATATAGATAGCAAAGGCAGAGATTGGTTGGTTAATAAGCAAGAGAGATAAGAATTAGAGATTTTGGAAAGAGATAACGTGTAAGTGAATAGAACACATATAGCTACAGCTTGACTTGAAAACCTCAAGTCTTTTGCATTATTGGAGAATGACAGATGCTATGTGGCATTCACAGAGTTACAATCCCGGCAGATGGTTGCATAAAACTAAGCTTTATCTGATTTACTGCTTCAAAATTTCTTGGGAGGCTCATTGGTTGCATAAAACCTGTACTTAACTATTTTTCTTTTTCCTTTTATTGTTTCTTCTTTTTTTGGGATTGTTTTCCATGCGGATTTTAAGAAAGAGTGTTTGGAATTTGTTTTTATGTTAATCTCCAAGGAGATAAAAGGGTTCTGGTCTGCACAAGAGAGATGAAAAATAACTTCAATAGTATACGAACAAATGCCAAGAACATATTTGTCCAAAGAAATAAGGTTATTACTCAACAAAATACATGAACAAAATATCGGGTTGCGTTGCATCTCTTTATATTTGATTTCTTCCAAAGTCTGAATTATTTCAATACATTTTGTTTAAAAATTAAACAAATAGAAACACAATTTTTTTTTATTTCGATAATTATCACACAATAGAACCATACATACATTTATGTATGTGTATATATAGCACATTAAAAATTGAAGAATTTGAATTATTTTATGTTAATGTATGAGCAGCGTAAAAGGTCCAAAGCCCAAATTCTTCTTATGGATTGATCTGGAGTCCTCAAATTCTTCTTGTGGATTGATCTAGAAGCCGCGAATCTTCTTAACCGTTGTTAAGTTTTTGTACTAGAAGCCTCTAGATATATTTGTCTCATGTATTTTCTAGAATAGTCTAAACCGACTTGCAAAGTCACTAACAAGATCTAGTGTTAAAAATAATAGGAATAATTTATTAGAAGTTTGCATATAAGGTGAGAGAGTGTGAGTAAGAAATATATATCACTCTTGTACTTTCTCCATCAAATATAAGTTAAATTAGAGTATACTCCTCTCTTCTACTAACCAAGTTAGTATTCAACATTTTAGAATGGCACGAAACCTAGCTTTTTTACATTAACACTGCCTTTAATACATTCATAGAATTTAATACCTAGTAACAAAATGTTTTTTTTTTTTTTTTTTTTGTAAACACATACCAAATTGGTGATTGAGAGAACAGATTGAGAATATAGATAGCAAGAGGCAGAGATTGGTTGGTTAATAAGCAAGAGAGATAAGAAATAGAGATTTTGGAAAGAGATAACGTGTAATAACCACTGGTCTGGAGCTTGACTTCAAAATCTCAAGTCTTCTGCATTATTGGAGAATGACAGATTCTATGTGGCATTCACAGAGTTATAATCCCTGCAGGATAGGAAACCAACGAGTTACAATCCACATGGGGTCACACTCAGTGATCCACGCATAGGGGACCATGAATAATTGTACATTACACAAAACAGAGGATGGATAACTCATCCAAACCAACGAGTTTAAGATTAGAGTTTGTTTTACAAAAATCAAGATACAAAAGGAAATTGCAATTTCCTTATTATTTATTCACTGTATAGTGGTGTCCATCTATAAAACATAAACACTAGAAAAAATATACCAAAGTAAAGTTGCTTTTTAGCAAAGTTTCCTTTTGCAAATTTCTTATCAGAAAAGCTTCCAAATTATAGAAAACAAAAGTTGTAAAATTAAAAAAAGTATGACAAAGTAATAAAAAAATTACAACAACTAAGCTTTATCTAATTTACTGTTTCAAATTTTCTTGGGAGGCACATTGGTTGCATAAAACAATCAAATAAGAAATACATCAAACATCAATAAAACCTAGACTTAACTTTTTTCCTTTTTTCTTTTATTGCTTCCTTTTTTGGGGTTGTTTTCCGTGCGGATTTTAAGAAGGGGTGTGTGGAATTTGTTTTTGTGTTAATCTTCAAGGAGATATAAGGGTTCTGGTCTGCACAAGGGAGATGAAAAATAACTTCAATAGTATACGCGAACAAATTCCAAGAACATATTTATCCAGAGGAATAAGGTCATTACTCAACAAAATACTTGAACAAATAATATGATGAAAAATAAAAGTGAAACCAACAAGTCTTACCAACAAAATATCGGGTTGTGTTGCGTCTCTTTATATTTGATTTCCTCCAAAGTTTTAATTATTTCAATACATTTTGTTTAAAAATTGAACAAATAGAAACACAATTTTTTATTTCGATAGTTATCACACAATAAAACCATACATACATATGTGTATATATAGCACATTAAAAATTGAAGAATTTGAATTATTTTAGAATGGCACGAAACCTAGTTTTTTTTACATTAACACTGCCTTTAATACATTCATAGAATTTAATGTAGGTCAAAGAATGGATTTTGGCTACCTCCAAATTTCTTCATTTTCCATTTAATTACCTCCAACGGTATATGCAAGTCTAACATTCATTATAGAGATCTTGACATTCAATCAAATCAGATTGACTAATTAAAATGATAAGTAGCTATATAAAATTTTATGTGGCGCGCCTTGAAATTGATCTTCGAATTCGTATCAATATTTCTGTTTGGATCTCGACCATCCAATCATAATCCGCATGACTATTAAAGTAGTTCCGTGCGTTCCACCTCGATCCGGATTGACTCGGATTCTGATCGGACGGCCGTGATTCAAACAGAAATATTAAGGATCCCTAAATAATCCAATTTTTTAGTTTTCATCCAGACCGTCCGATCTGCTCTAACATGAATATTAAGGACCCTGTGCATTCCATTACGGCCGGATTGACTCAACTTTCAGATCGAACGGTCCGGATCAAAACTAAAAAAAATAAGGTTACTGAAGAGAGAGAGAGAGTGTGTGTAGATATAAAATGTCGATCATGGTGTATGATGAGATAAAAGGAGAAATATTTTTTTTTACAATGTCTCAAATATTTTATAAAGAATTCTATGCAATAGAAATAGCAAAATCATTAATTTGATTTCTTACTGTGTATACAAATAAGATATATATGTAACTAAGGATTGAGATATGCATACAAAATTAGAATTGATATGGAGATATATCGTGTATGATTATTTTTAAACTAAGCATAAAAATATCCTGATTTAAAATGATACAATAGGTTTATGCTCCAACTGATTCTTATTTACTTTTTTTGTCCAATCCCCTCCATTTTTGTAACAATGGAGGTGTCCTGAATTGACAACAGTATAGAAATTGCTATACATATTGCCCCTAAATTCACAAAAATTTGATATTCATTCATTTCTGCATTGCCTTGGCAAATCGCATGAATCCTGCTCAACAATATAGATATTGATCATACAACTTCTGCTTGCACACATAATATTCATTTGGAAAACGTGGATGTCAATAAGCGCGCGCGTGTGTGTGTATATATATATATATTCGTATTAAGTTAAACATCCCTGTTATATGAAGAATAACTCACATAACGACTCATCCTATATATTTAATTATGAGACATTTTCATTAATTATGTTAGTAGAAACTATATATAATATATTTTAAAATATTAGAGTAAATAAAAAAACAAACAAATAAAAAGTTCTTAACATTATATGAGTTGTAAAACACATATAAAAAGTAAAAGCATTGTTCTCCCTCTTTATTAAATTGTTTAGTGATCACAAGTGACTTCCCTTCAACATAAACATATGCTCAGTTTTCTCAATTATTTTTTAAAATTATTAATAAATATGATGAGAGCATCTACATCCCTGATACTATCAGAGTTTCCAATCTAATGTGACAGTTTTTAATCCAGTTTGAGGGATGTGGGAGACTTTCTTATTTAGAAACTATGTAGTAAAGTTTCTTATTAAGAAACTGTTTATAAACTCCATGCTAACCAAATGATTGGCTCGAATTATTTCTCCTTTTTAATTTATTGCTGACGTGGTTTAATAGAAACTCAAAAATTAATTTCAAAAATATAAGAGTTAGAAACTTTAGAGACCTTAATTTCTAAAAAGTAGTTAACGGTTATTTAGAAACTCATTTGAGTTGCTAGAATGTAGATGCTCCGAGTATAAACCTTTTTATAAATATATTTCATTTCAATATGAAATTTAGAATTTAAAATCCACATAATATTGTTTTACTTTTTCAAATATTTTGTATATCTCTAATTATGTAGTAAGACATACTACACTTTTTTTAATTGAATTTTTTAGGTTTGTGATTTTTTATAAGATTATATACACATTTATTTGTTTAGAAATCTTTTTTAGATGTAAATTTTTAAGAAATATTTGAAGGAAACAAAGATCATTAAAGTAATGCATTAACATAATGACCGAATTCAAAAGCATAAGCAAACAACAATGCATTATAAAAATAGTAAGAAGTAAATTAATTTATGTATTTAAATGCTATGTTCATGATAACTACATTTATTTTTTTGTTCATTGTATTTAAAATAAATATGCTTTATATGTGGTACTTTGTTTATAAATTGGTAAATTCTTGAACATAAATAGTTAAACAAAAATAAGAAAAACATCAATACAACTTTTACTCTCATACGTTTTAAGATTTTAAAACATAAAACACATGTCAGCAATATTTTATATTGAAAATAATTAAGAACTGCAAAATAAGAAAAGTACACTTGATGATATTTTTATACTCCGTATAACAATATTTTCAGAATTTTTTGTTTGGGAATTTCTACTGGTGAGAGCGGTCCTCTTTTTTACATGTAAATTTTTAAGAAATATTTGAAGGAAACAAAGATCATTAAAGTAATGCATTAACATAATGACCGAATTCAAAAGCATAAGCAAACAACAATGCATTATAAAAATAGTAAGAAGTAAATTAATTTTTATTTTCGGAAATTACGGAGTTTTATACTAATTAAAGGATCCAATATGTCATAAAAATATTTTGACTCATTAACAGCTTTAAAACTTAAGATTATAAATATTTTAGAAAATGCGAACTCATGAAGCAGTGCCCGACATTTTTATTAATACCCAAAAAAAAGAAATTAACAAATCTTCCCTCACCTCAGATTTTTTATTCAAACTACCCTAACTGCCCCCCGTGGGGCGGTCCACTGTTCACAGCAGACCGCCCCCCAGTGGGGCGGTCCGCTATAAAACTCCTATAAAAGGGATTTTTATCTCTCCTGACAGTAACAATTTCATTCTAACAATCCAAAAAAGAAAGAGAAGGAAGAAGGAAGAGGAAAGAAAGAGAGGCGATTTCAGGCAACAGTAGAGGTATATTTAATTAATTTAATTTAATTTAATTTACTTTAATTTAATTAATTAATTAATTTCATTTCATTTCATTTAATTTAATTTTTTTATTTAATTTTAAACAGTAGCTATCAAACTGAAAAATGTTAGTTGCACTGTATGTGGGCGGGAAGTTTACCCGGAGTGTGGAGGGAACACAGTACACTAAGGCAGCCTATGGCTTCGAGGTAAATGAAAATACCTCATTTGTTGCACTGAAGGGAATGGTGTATGAAAAGACTGGTGTAAATCCCAACCGGTGTCATATAGATTTAGTTAATCGGATTAACACAGTACGGGGGGTAGACCTTACTATACCAGGTATCCAATAACAGATGAGTCGTTATGGAGGAGTATTTACAATACTTTTCAGTCACATGGTACCCTGGTAATGAACTTATATTCTAGGAGAGTTCTGCGTGAATCCGGAGTTGGAACTTCTAAGAAAACTACAGGTTATGACAACTCGGGTTATGACAACCAGCATCACTCGAGTTATGACAAAACTCAGGTTCAACTCGGGGTATGGCAACCCCTGCCACTCGAGGTTTCCACAAACCAAAGACATAGGGGTTTTCCACAAAGTCATCGTCTGAAATTTCATACCGATTAGGCCGTCTATTCCATTCCTCCATCGTACATGTCACACAATTCCGGAGATCACTTTGACCGTTGTTCTTTTTTCCCTCATTTTTACCTTGATCACTAATTGACCCTCCTCTCGCTACGCCACGATCTCGGTTGCTCTCTTTCTTATCTCGATTGTTGACATTAATGTCCATCTTTCTCATCTTAAATATACCTCTACTGTTGCCTTAAATCGCTCAAAATCATCACAAAATTGCCTCTCTTTCTTTTTTCGGTTGTTAGAATGAAATTGTTACTGTCAGGAGAGAGGCAAACCCCTTTTATAGGGGTTTATAACGAACCGCCCCACTGGGGGGCGGTCTGGTATGGGTAGTGGACCGCCCCACTGGGGGCAGTCTGCTATGAACAGTGGACCGCCCCACGGGGGGACGGTAAGGGTAGTTTTAATAAAAAATCTAAGGTGAGGGTAGATTTGTTAATTTCTTTTAGGGGTATTAATAAAAATGTCGGAAGTAGTGCTTACATAAAAAAAAGTACAATACAGACTTGTCTATCAAAATGAAATGAGTGAGCCTATGGTGTTATGCATAGCACGGATGACTAGTGTACTACGGCTCAATATGGTACTTTTTAAAATCCTAACGGTCGATCCAACCGTTCAATGTGATAACCATATGAATATGTACTTGCAAACTAAATTTTATATTTTTTTCGAATTTTTTACTATTTTTTTAGATAGGTAGAATTTTGATGGTCCAGAATTTTCAGAAAACACTGATTTTTCTACCTATCTAAAAAAATAGTAAAAAAATTCAAAAAAATATAAAATTTAGTTTGCAAGTACATATTCATATGGTTATCACATTGAACGGTTGGATCGACCGTTAGAATTTTAAAAAGTACCATATTGAACCGTAGTACACTAGCCATCCGTGCTATGCATAGCACCATAGGCTCACTCAAATTAAATTGGATATGCTCGATCGGACTTGTCTATCAAAATTAAATTGGATATGGTCGGACTTGTCTATCAACATTAAATTGCCTACATATATATATCTTTGTCCCTTTCACACCGTTGTGAACAGAACAATTGCCTCGTATATGATCTCCCCATAAATTTGATTGAACCACAATATTTACACAAGTATAAGTTTTAACTCGTATAATTCAAAATTTTCAATTTTTTCATGTGCTAGATGTGCTATATATATATATATATATATATATATATATATATATATACACACACACATGTGTATGTATGGTCTTATGCCATGATTATTATTGATATCAAAATTTGTTTTCTTCTTGTTCAATTTTTAAATATAATGTATTGAAATAATTTAGATTTTGAAGGAAACAAAATATAAAGAGCCGCAATATGAAATTTTGTTGTGTTTATAAATAAAGGAAATAGGATCCGACTAGCCTTTGATTGTTAGGGTTTTTATTTTTCATGGGTCATTTTTAGAATAAAGACGAGTAACAAGTACTCCATCCTTTTTCTATTTTTAAATATTGTATCTTTACTTAACTTAAATTAGATTTTTTAGGAAACTATTAATTTTTTTTTATAAAAAAAAGACATGACAGAGCGTCTTGTAAATTAGATTGAAAAATTCGAATCATAAATAAATTTCGTAAATTACACTCAAATTCTTAACATGTTGGTAAGACTGGTTTCACTTTTATTTTTCATCTATTATTTTTTCAAATATTTTGTTGAGTAATGATCATGTCTCTCGATTGTTATTTTCTATATACTTGTTATTAGCAGGTGCACTGATAATGGGACTGATTTTGTTACCTCTCGTGTAGAATGTGCTCCGTGCATACAAGAACCCTTTATTTCCTTTGAGATTTACACAAAAACAAATTTCAAACACTTCTTGTTAACCAAGGACGTGTATATCTATATGGGCTGGGATTCATAAGATGGAGCTATATAACAAACTCTCTTAGCTGTAGAACGATCATCACAAATTCTTTTGGATCCGTTGTCGGCCTTCAATTTTTAAAATTGAAACAAAATGCAATTTTTGTTTGTTAGCTGTACCGGACCAAGTAGAACGATCATCACAAATTCCTTTGGATCCGTTGTCGGCCCTCAATTTATAAAATTGAAACAAAATGCAATTTTTATTATAGGCCCAAGATGAAGCGTCAAGGCCCAGCCAGACAGAGTGCTTTGCAATTACACTTACAAGCGTCCCTCCACCTTAAATCTTCCTGACAGGTGGCAGTCAACTCTCCTAGTTAAAATATAAGATATTGAAGGACTAATGTCAAGACCACGCCAGAAATTATTATTATTTGCATAAATTTTAAAATTCCATATCATTATTTTATTAGATGTGAAATTTGACGCTTAGCTAATTAATTAGACTTGAATTACTTGTGGTGGTAGTCACTCCTATATATATTATCGACTCTTTATTTAAAAAAATATAATTTAGGTAAAATCCCCTTCTTCTTCTTTTTTTTCCTTTTCATTTTTTGTACGAGTGACATGATTAAGTATGCTAGCTATATGGACCCAGAAATAAAAGTTATATTATGCTATGGTTAAAAATTAAACATCAGTTATGATTTTTTTTAAATTAATATTTCAAACCGTTATGTAGTTTTAATAATATAGAATGATTGTCACAACTAAGAATTAAGAAAAGTTACCTTTCCGATATTTACAAAGAATGAAGTTGGCAACAATACCTGTTTTTTATATTCCTATTATTTTCTGAAACTCTTTTATAAAATTCCACCCAACTCAAATTAAAGAAGTACATTAAAATTTTCTTCCTTATGAGATGCAAAAGTAAGTAACGTCCATTTCTCGATTTTGTTTTTTTGGCTAAATTTGTCAATGAAAATAGATAAGGAGTGGGATAAAAATTTATGTCCTTTTATTTTTCTAAATTTATTTGTTATTTTCCTAGAAGTTTAATTTATTAAATAGAAAATAGTCTAATTCGTCGACACTTGCTCGGCCTAGTCTTTAAATATTTTCATGATGTGTGTGTGGATAATGTGCAGTAGAAATGTAGCTATAGTATTAAAAAAGCAACGAAATAAGATTGCTAGTTAATAAAATAACAATTGGCAGATTTCATGCACATCATGAGCAAATAAATAAAGCTACGAAACTCCTACGCAGACCTAACTGAAGGACTGATTGACCGATTTTTTTATTAATCGAAAATAAATAAATAAAATATCGCAAAAGGGGATCGATTTGGTGAAATTTTGATATCTAGGTAAACCGGGATTGATTATCCCGTTCCACGGGACGGGACAATTTATCCCGTTCCACGGGACGGGACAATTTATCCCGTCCCACTAATTCAAATTCGTAACACGCTAATTTCTTCTTAAGTTAATTGGTTAAGCAGAGAAAAAAAAATAAAAAATCTGTGGGATGGGATAATCTAACCCGTCCCACAATTTTTTTTTTTTTTTTGTTTCTTCTCTTCTTAGTTAATAAGTGAACAGAGTGAAAAATGTGAGACGTAACCCGTTCCACAAAAAACAATCGAGTCATCAAATTTTTTTCAGCACATAATGCGCAAATAACGGACATGGTGAAGGAAGCATTCCAGGTGGCTGCCAAAATTTGATGGTGTGATGATCCAGGAGGGAGATCAGAGCCAGCAGGTCGGCTCAGTCTAGGCCTGCTAAATGAGTCGGGCCGACTCATGAACTATGAGTTGGGCTGAGTTTAATTCGAGCCAAGTCCAAACTCGGCTCGAACTCGGAAAATTTTTATCGCTAACTAATCGATCCGATCCGAGCTGAGCCGAGTTGCCGAATCGCTAACCTAATCGAGTCTCCCTCCTCTTTGTTCCCAAGCTACTCACCTCTTTGGAGCATGAGAACCTTTTCCTCTTCTCCTCCTCCTCCTCAGATCGCTATCTCTTCTGCTCGCCTCTCTTTGTGCACCATCTCCCTCCTCAGATCGCTATCTCTTCGCCCCCTCTTCGCGCACACCTTGCTATCTCTCTTCAACTGGTAACTCACCCGTTAAGGTACTTAGTTGCATTTCTGTTAATACTAGTTGTTTGCTCGATTTTGAATGCAACCCATTATTTCCGTTGAAGTTTGTAGTTTGTACCAATGCATTACACCTCAATTTTATGCATAGAGTCAATTTTCCCAATTTTCCCAATTTTACACCTCAATTGGATTGAGCAATACTTCACTCGCAGATGAGTATTGGTCTTTTTGGCTGGTACCACTGTGCAAGTGTTGCTTGCCACTGTACTAGTACAGACCTAAACTGAACAGTAAAGGAGCTGGTAAA